>CABHPP010137205.1:26474-40681 GCA_902168425.1 Peromyscus attwateri | reverse complement strand
AGGAAGGAAGGAAGGAAGGAAGGAAGGAAGGAAGGAAGGAAGGAAGGGAGCGTTTAGCATCCAAACAATCTCTGGGTGCCAGAGAAAACTGGGAACCCACGTAGGCAGTCTGGACCTCTTCCTGGGAGAAGCCTGTTTTAAACAGTGTGCTGGGGGATATTCTTCCACCAGGAGAAGAAGGGGAGAGAAGACCTGAAGAAGCAAGTGAGGAATAACAGGACAGGCCAGCCCAGGAGGGAGAAAGGACCACAGTGGCATGTACCTGTATTGTTCCAAGCTGGCGTGGGTGGCTACAGGGTGCAGCCAGGAAATCAGGACTCTATTCCTACCTCTACAGTCACCTGCAGTGACCTTGCTAGGCTCATTATGGGCAAAAAGAATGGTTGGCATTAAGTGATCTCCAGGGGGAGATTCTCCTCTGACAGGCTGAGGAGAAGGAGGAAGGGCTGTGGGGAATGCCAGTGGCAGCACTAAGATGAAAAATGAACTCAGCTGTAAGTTTATGCATTGCTGGAGTACGGCATGGGGATATTTTATTATCTGGCAGCCATGTGCAAGATGGATTGGACAGAAGTCACAATGTAAAGTGTTGTCAATAATCCATAGCTTTTATATGAAGTAAGAGAACTCATATGTATGAAACAAGGATTGTAGAACTAGTAGTTTTGCACCCAGCCTCTCTGGTCAGATCATGATCCGTGACCCTTTCATGTCATTGAAAGACCACTGACTATATAAATGGTGTGCCAAGCTCAAGAGTGGGTACTGGGGCACAGCACAAGACACACAACAAACCAATAAAAGACTGTTCCAAGATGAGACTCTGTGACTGCCTTGGAAATGCTCATGTTTGTAAGGCAGGAGGCTCTGTGAACTGTCACTGAGACACGAGACTGAAAGCAAAGCGCTGGGAACTCTGGGATAGGAGCTGGGAGAACTGATGAAGAAGGCATTGAGGCTGAGAAACGTTTCCACCTGCAGAATAGCTTGATTTGCCAGCACCAAATGTGGCCCAAGGCCATCTATCTAACAACCTCAGGCTGTAGAACCTTTCCCTTTTGACAGTCCTGACAGTACCAGTGTCAGTGCATCATCAGCACAGGGGGGATGTGCATCTGAATTTGCAAAGCCAACTTGCATGCAGGACTCATGAGCAAGTCTCCTGAGACACCCAGAATACCAGGAGAAAGCTGCCGGTGGCCATGTCAGAGGAGCAGCAGGTGGCAATTGAAGTTCAAGGTGTCAGCTCACCAGGAGGAAACTGTCTGATGGGTCAACCTTGGCTAGGCAAGGTTCCAAGACCCCAGACCCCAGAATGTCTTTTGCTTCTCCTGTGCCTTTACATGTTTGCTGCTGCCATCTTTCTCTGGTGTCTGGCATGGCATGAATGGGTGTGCGGAGATCTCCACTGCCTGTAATGTAGTGTGTTTATCTCATGGAATCATCCTGCTCTATGGGCAATTTTATCTGTGGATTGTCATGAAGATGATTCTTCCCTAAATTGTACTGTCTAATTGATAATAATAATGACAGCTTATACAGAATTTTGATAAATAAAAGTAAATACAAGGAAATGTTACACAGTTAGGGCCTATGAGCTCCCCCCGCCCCAAGGAGCTGCATTAGTTCACGGCTCAAGTTAATGATTAAGGAAAACAATTGAGTCCCAGTAGCCCAGCTAGCTTAAATTCTTTTAATCTTAATATTGGAAGATGTGTTCACAGGTTTTGGAGTGCATCACACCTGAAACAAACCTTTGAAAATAACTAAGTTAGACTAAGATGTTTTTGTCAAAAAGCTTTGAGATGAAAAGCCCAAGAAGAATAATCTAAAGTTTTAGAAAGTCACATAGCTGAGTGAGGGACTCTAAGGTCAAAGAACAAGAACAAAGGAGCCCAATTATTGCTAGCGGACACACTTTTCCTGCTGAACTGGTTGATGACCAAAGGTGATGATTAATTCCTTGTACCCATTTTTGCCCTCAGTCTCCTGATATACAAAGCTATTGATGAGAGGGTATGCACCCTAGAGATTTAAAGTAGAGCTGACTGATTCTTTTTCATATATAAAAGTTTAGGTTTGTGATTCCTTTAAGATTCCCTATAAGATTACCTTTCAAGATGAGCATTAAAGTAACTGACCCTTTCTTTGTAACTGCAAAATGCAGCCTGCCAGGAAAAGACCCGACTGAGAAGAACACCTTGCTTGCCCACGCAGTTAATCTATAACAAGTTGCTTGGGTATGAATGTATGTGGGTTCTTGGGATAATTTGTTTTTCATCTGTAATACATAAAATGTTTAATCATGTAAGGGATATGGAAAACATGCTGTTTTTTACTGTTTATTTTGTATTCATTGTAATCATTCACTTGAAAAATGGAATGTAGCCACATTGTGATTCCTATATTGCCTGAAAAACTTTGTTGGGGTATATAGCTGTAGAAAAAAAAAGTATACAGTAGAGAGAACACAGAAAGAATACAGAACAGAGGAGAATAAAGAAGGAAACCATCATGAGAGAGTGTGAGTGTCTTTTCCCCTAACCCCCTAATAGAAAAGTCTTAGTATATGTTTCTGCTAGTTTGGCTATTTGTCCCTGTGCTTTTTCCAATCACAGTCTCGATATCTCTTGCTCATATAATCCCTCCTCTCTCTCACTGATTGGACTCTCCTGGAGCTCCACCTGGGGCCTGGCCGTGGATCTCTGCATCTGCTTCTACCAGTCACTGGATGAGAGTTCTATCATGACAGTTAGGGTGTTTGGCCATTCGATCACCAGAGTAGGTCAGCTCAGGCACTCTCTCGACCATTGCCACTAGTCTATAGTGGAGATATCTTTGTGGATTTCTGGGGACCTCTCTAGCACTCTGCTTCTTCCTATTCCCATGGGGTCTTCATTTATCATGGTATCTCTTTCCTTTTTCTCCCACTCTGTTCCTGATCCAGCTGGGACCTCCTGCTCCCCTAAGCTCTCTTTCCCTCAACCCTTGCCCTCCATTACCCCCTCTCACCCCCAGTTTGCTCAATAGCTGAGGAACCCCCATGGAACTGGACCAGGCCCTCTGGATAAGTGAGACAGTTGATAAGCTTTAACTGTTTAGGAGGCCCCCAGGCAATGGGACCGGGACCTGTCCTTGGTGCATGAGCTGGCTTTTTGGAACCTAGGGCCTATGCTGAGACACTTTGCTCAGCCTTGGTGCAGGGAGGAGGGGACTGGACCTGCCTCAACTGAATCTACCAGGCTGAGCTGAATTCCCAAGGGAGACCTTACCTTGGAGGAGGTGAGAATAGAGGGTGGATGGGGGGGGGGGGGGGTGGGAGGAGGGAGGACAGGGGAATCTGTGGCTGATATGTAAAATTAAATTAATTATAAAATAAAAATATTTATAAAAAAAAGAAAAGTCTTAGTATATACCAATGCCATGGATTCCTTTCAAGCCCTGGGCTGTCTGGAGGCTGGTTCTCCAGGTGGGGACAGAAAGCTGTAGCCCATCCCCCGGCAGGGCCAGGGCTCAGGGACCCAGCCGATGCTGTGAGGTTTCAGAAGCACACTTGGCCATCCACTGGGGCCTGAAGAACATACACTGAGCAGGCAAATGGAAAGCAACATCACCTGTGACCCTGGCTGGCTTCTGTAACTGCCTTAGCTCCCATGAATGCATTCTTGTCACTTACCAAAGTTTTGAGCATACCAGCTTGCTGGGGTGTGTCCCCATGGCTTGCTGGGGTGTGTCCCTGGCTACTGACTGAAGAGGTGGTGGGTCAAGACCATGATGGTCCTTTGATATAGACATGGTCCAGACCCTGCCACAGGAACTGTGTGGTGCAGCCATAGCCTGTGAGTGGCCAGCCCTACTGGTAGTGTAGATGAAGGGCTTGGCAGGCAGGGACACTCTGCACATAGCAGCTTCTGAGCATGCTATGTGACTGAAAAGCTGACTGAAACTTGCTTTTCTTTCACTGTCCTGTTGAAAAAGTGTGGTTTCTATGCTGCAGAAGGGCATAAGCAATGGCCTCTCTCACAGTGTATGTTCTTGATTTCTTATAAACTTACGTTTCTCTCTATCCTTGCTACACATCTGTCTACCTCTGGCACCATGAGCTATGATCTCAGAGGTTCCTCGTCTAATGGTGGTTCAGAGAAAGAGGCTCCCTGACTTGGGGACACACAGCCAGCTAATGGCTAACGTGAAACTGGGGTGTAGCAATCCTGAGGCATAGTCTGAGAGCTTTTGAATTACACCCAGAACTTTTGTAGATCAAGATTCTGCTTCAATTTGTAAGGCTTTCAGCAAAATTAAAAGACGGTTTGCTACAGGAATAGAATTCAAGCTCTCATCCTCCATCAGTGTGTCTATAGGGAAGGGGAGTTTTAGATGTCCCTTTCAGAGGTGTTATGTGACAAAGTTGGAGCTGGCAATAACTGAATTGTTCAAGCCAGGCCTGGGGGTGCAGGCCTTTGGTCCTAGCTACTCAGGAGACTGAGGTAGGAAAACTGCCCGAGTTACAGAGTGAGTTGAAGGTCGGCCTGGGCAACTCACAGAGATGCTGTCTTAAAATAAAAACTTAATAGAGGATTGGAGATGCAGCTCAGTGATAGAGTTCTCAGCTGGTTAACATGCACAAGACTCTGGGTTCAGTCTCCGACACTGATGAAAAAGAAGAAAAAGACTACTCAGCTCCTGGAGAATCCACATTTCCCAAGAGGCTTGGACGCCCACTGTGGTCCTATTGACCGGCAGCAGCCATCTAAGCAGGCATGCCTCTGTCCTTGCTCTCTGCGACACTAGAAGACGGATGGACGGAAATGCTGTGGACATATGATTGGTGACAACCAGGCTGCTCAGTGTCAAAGCCTCAGACTGGTAATAAACTCCTGGTTATCTCCCATCTCTGGAAAAGCTGCTAGCTCGTGGTGCTCGGGCTGTGATTACAGGGGGAGAGAATTTACTGCAGGCTGCCTCTGTGGCAGGAGCCTGGGGAATTAACCTTGGCCCCTGCAAGGAGATTAGGCAGAATCAATTAAGGCTGTGGGCAATGGAGGCTAAAGAGAGACTTAATGCTCAACGATAGAAAGTCAGAAAGAAACTGGACTGGCAGTTACACAGGTGAGGGACAGGACTCACAAAACATGTCACATTGGAAACTCAGGAAAGAAAAGGAGGAAACGAAAAATGCCTGAAAATATCCAAGTCCTTACCAAACCACTTTATTAAATCCGTCTTTAACGAGGCCTCGCAAGGAGGCCGAAGATTGGGCAGGAAGCAGCGCTGGTCTCTGAGTACAGCAGCCCTCTCTAAGAGGCCACCCTGACAGCCCAGCAGACTAAATCAGCAAGTGTGGACTGCCTGTCTGCAGTTATTAAGGAATCAGCTAATGAATTTGCCAAACGTTTGGCAGTCATTTCAGGGGCGAAGGGGTTTAGGGAAGCCATACATGAATGGGTTAGTGATCTTTAAAGCAACAGTTAAGGGATTCACAGAACTGGGAGCTATTGTTAAGCATCCCCACGGTGCAAGGGGTTTTGTGCATGGTCACTGCTCAGTTGAGTCTTTAACTGATGTAAAATGTTGGGGTGTATTTTAATGATCAGCTGCAGGGCAGGATGTGGCCATCGTTAAGCATCTGGACCAGGTCAGAGAGCTGACAGTTTCAATCAAGACAAGCGTCAGTTTTCTGAATCTATGTGGGTGGGCTGGCAGAGTCTGCAGGAAAGTTCCGCAAAAATGCTCCTATGCTTAGGAAAGACGGGGCAAGTTTAAAAAAAACAAACAAACAAAAAACACAGCAATTCCAAATTCAGCCGAGCGACACCTCCAAATGCCACGTTCCCTCTTCCCAACTGTCCTACTGTTGCCACACAGATGAAGAAACTGAGGCCCGGAAAACCCGTGAGTGGTCAGTCAGGGATGGGAACCCAGGTCTTTCTGGCTGTACAAGAAGCACTTCTACAGTGAGTCCTGAGGCTTTGGCGAAACACAGAAGTGCTTATCAGCAGGCTCGAGAGATGGCTCAGAGGTTAAGAACACGGGCTGTTCTTCCAGAGGTCCTGAGTTCAATACCCAGCACCCATATGGTGGCTCACAACCATCTGTAATGAGATCTGGCTCCCTCTTCTGACCGGCAGGGATACGTGCAAACAGAACATTGTATACATAATAAATAAATAAATCTTAAAAAAAAAAAAAAAAGAGTTTGGTCAGGATGCTCAGCAGCTGGCGACCCCCAGGAGTAGGGCCCATTCCTTGGCTGGAACGGCCCCTGACATGTCCATCAAGGATGGGGGAGGAGCTCATGAGGCCCCACCCCTCTCTGAGAAGCTACAGGTAGTTAATGGTTGCTGGGGGAGGGAGAGTCCTATATTTTCAGTGGTCAATTGCCCTTGTTTAACTAGGTAACTCCCACTCATGCAGACAACCCTAATTAGATACAGTGGCCCCCAAAGATGTGAAAGTAGGAAGGGAGCCTGTGGGGAAGAAGGGGTTCAGTTTGAGGGAGGGGGAGGAGGAGAAGAGAGGACCATGGGAGATCCGATCAAAGTACATCCTGTATGTATGAAATTGTGAAAGGATGAATAAATTTAAAAACAAAACCCCAACTGTTTTCAAATCTACAAATTCCTATGAAAACAACCACATTCTGAAACATGCCAGGCGGGCGCTGAAAGCATCCTGGTGGGGTTCTGTTATTTAGAAGAAAACACACACGTCTGCCAGGCGCATCCCGCCTCTCCTCGTCACTCTGTAAATGCCTGTTGAGGGCCTACTGTGTGGGCAATTCGGAGCCGGGTGTTCACGGAGAGGCAGAAAGGGAGGGAGAGAGACACAGGCGGAAAGGGGCCCAGAGAAGAACTGTGCTGAGAACAAGCCTGGGAAGGGACAAGGATGTCGCTATTGTGACCGTCAGGTGGAGGATTCAGGGCCACTTAGTTTTCTTTGTTTTGTACAGTTTTGCAGATTATTGTACAGTGAGCAATTTTTTTTTTAATTCAAAAAAAGTTACTAGTGGGCTGGCAAGATGGCTCAGTGGGTAAAAAAAAAAGCACTTGCCACCAAGTCCGATGACCTGAGTTCAATACCCTATGTTACAAGGAGAGAACTGACTCCTGAAAGTTGACCTCTGACCTTCACATGAATGCTATGGCACGTATATGTGCGCCCCCCCCCACCCCGAGATAGAGATGTAAATAAATATAGTAGTGTTTTTTTTTTTAAAGTTATTATCAGAACAGTTGAGGTATTCATATAATCCCAGCACTTAGACCAGCCTGGGCCACACAGCGAGTTCAAAGCCAGCCTGAGCTACACAGCTAGACTCTGTTTCAGACACCATAGGAGGTTAGTGGTAGATTATTTGCTCTCCCTGGGAAAGGTCCTGGATTCGATTCCTCAGCATCACCCAAAATAAAAAGCTATGAAATGAAAGCCTGATATATATTACACACACAAGTTAGGAGACACGGCCATTCACTCACTTTCTGGGGAGGGGACTTGCTGGTGACCCCCAGGACTTCCTGCTTGTTCCCTAGAGGAACCCAGGAGACTTCAGAAAAGGGAGCGGAGGGCGATGTAGGGATCAGTATGGCTCCTCCAGCCTTGAGACTGTCTAGAAGATACTGGAAAGTAGCGTGGCCCGTTCTCTCTCTTAGGCCTGCGGCTGTGCCCCACGCTCAGCCCACAGCTCTGAGAAGGGGGCCCAAGGACAGAGAACCGCCACCTGGGTACCAAGCTTTCCTACCAATGGGTCACTCCAGGTAGACTTTTGGTATCCTCGTGTAGCGGTCCCGCCCCGACCCCAAAGGACAGCCTTTCACAGTCCCTTTGGTATCAGCAGCCACTGTCCTCTTGCTTCCAAGCCCGCCTTTCTTTTAACCTTCAGCTGTGGAGTGAAGGGAGAAGGCAGAAAAGGGGCCTTTTATAACCAAATTATCTCTGTGCATTCATCTGCCATTATGTTAATGCATGGCGAAGCCCGGCAGATGGTCCAAAGTCAATTACACTGGTGTTAAAAAGGGAGAAATTGACCTTTTCAGGACTCACTTGGATTCCGAAGCAGAGTTTGCAAACTCAAGCTCCAGGCCTGGCATGGGGGCAGAGGCACAGAGGACTTCAGAAGAAAAAGAAGGACGCAGTCGGGTGACAGCCCCGGGACTCCAGCCTATCACAGGCGGCCTTTCATACCTGCACATCCGTTCAAAGAGGCCAGCATAGCCATCACAGTTGGTCTTCTGGGTCCTCAGGATGTCAGTGGGTTTGAAGGCTTGGCGGTCCTTCTCCTGGGCGGCCTCCATGTCGTACTCTGGGGGACAGAGGAAGGGGCTGTGAGCACGCAGGGCTCCCAACTTAGAGAGGAAGAGAAAGCCACAGAGCCCACAGCATGGCCTCCACCCCCAGCTGTGCTCAGGAGGAAACAGTGGCGTGAATGGGAACAGAACCCCAACCTAGCCAGAGAGGGGAAACGTCACCTTTTGTGTAGGGGGCAAAAGGGAGACCGAGGCCGAAGCAGAGAGGACCACCAGGCCCTCACAGTGAACATCTTTAATCCCAACACTCAGAAGGCAGGGGTGGGCCGATCTCTGTGAGTTCAAGGCCAGCCTGGTCTACATAGAGAGTTTCGGACTAGTCAGGGTTGCATAATAAGACCTTATCTGAAAAAATAAAAAAGCTGATGATGGTGTAAGGGAGGAGGCAGCCTCCCTCAGGTTCAGACCTTGGGTAGGTGAGTACATTTTCTAAGCTGTACCTGGAGGACAAAAGAGCCTCGGGGAATCAGGGCGGAACACTGGCTGTTCTTTATGTCAAAGGACTAAGGGTCACCCCACTACTTGATGGGTCACCATCTCCCCATTTGAGGGCCTCAGCAAGGGGTAGCAGGCCCTTGCTAGCCCCCTCTGTGGCTTGTCAGGACCTGGCGAGAGTCCCAAGTCTGTCCTGTGGAGAGCAGTGGCCAGCTGCTCAGGCCTAGGTCCCTGGGATGGCTCTGAAAACCCCGGGAGTAGGTGGAAGCCAGTGGCCGAGGACATGGGTGTGACATCAGGAGGCAGGGAGGTGAGCACCTGCCCTTCCTGGCACTGTTTTAGGACCTTCTGGTGTCGTTACTGCTCTTCAGACAGCTGTGCTGTCCCCAGCCTGAGGCCACCCTTCCTGGAGATAGCCTGTCTCAGGTTCTCTTTGTAGAACAGGCTCACCAGGGATCCAGGACCCAGGGAAGGCAGCTTCAGGGTGAAGACCCAGGTCTGGAGGGTAGCTTTATCTTCCTTTGTTAGTCTTTGGTTACTTCGAGCACTAGGGAACCCTTCTCTCTGACCTAACTCACTCCTCACACTGAACAGACAACAGAAATAGGAGTCTGAGGGAGGGGCCCCCCAGTGCTGCCCCCTAGTGGTGTACCTATGTGGTGGCAGATCCAGATCCAGATGGCTCGGACCCTTTCCAGATCGCTGTGGGCTTCCTGGAGCAAGTCACTCACCAGCTCATCTAGGCCACTCTTGACTGTCACCTGTGAGCAGAAAGAGCAGAGGGCATTGGGGCCTGGGGAGTGTGGGAGTCTAATGTCTGCCACCTATGGCCAGTCACTCTTCCCCCAGGCCGGAAGCTGGAGCAGAGCCCAGGAGGGCAGAGGCTGTCTGGGGGTAAATGTGCTGGCCAGTTGAATCTCAGGCCCTAGAACCATCTCAGCTTTTCTCCTTCATCTGGGGCCAGCCAGGTGGGCATCTGGGTAGCTATAGCAGCCTGTGGTCACGGTTAATATTTACGAAAACACATCTGTGCTGGCCTGTTTTATGCCCACTTGACACAAGCTAGAATCATTTGGGAAGAGGAAACCTTGACTGAGAAAATACCCCTACCAGATGGGCCTATGGACAAGCTTGGGGTGCATTTTCTTAATTGATGATTGATGTGGGAGGACCCAGCTTTCCGTGGGCAGTGCCACCTCTGACCTGGTGGTCCTGGTTGCTACAAGAAAGCAAGCTGAGCGAGCCATGGGGAGCGAGCCAGTAAGCAGTGTTCTCCATGCCCTCTGCATCAGCTCCTGCTTCTCGGCTGCCTGCTTTGAGTTCCTGCCCTGCTGTCCCTGGATGATGGACTACAAGTTTTAAGATGAAACAAACCCTTTTCTCCCCAAGGTGCTTTTGGTCATGGTGTTTCGTCACAGCAACAGAAAAGGAACTGAGACACCTCCTATGCATTTAAACACAACCCTTGGGCCTTCTGTTCCTCACTCATACTGTTGTGGTTTAAACGTGAAATGTCCTCCCTAGGCTCATGTATCTGAACCCTTGGTCCCCAGATGGTGGTCCCCAGGTTGTGGGACTTTTAGGAGGCAGAGTCTTGCTGGAGGAAGTAGGTCATTGGAGGGCAGGTTTTAAGGCCAGCTCCGTTTCCTGTCTGTTCTCTTCCTGCCTGGGGTTGCGATGTGTCTAGCCACCCCATGCTCGCAATGCCAATGCCCTCCCTGCCCCGATGGACCGTAACTCCCTGAACTATGAGCCCAAGCAAACCCTTCCTCCATTGACCTGCCTCATCGGTTATTCAATCACAGCCACAGGAAAGGAACAAATGTATGCTGTGAAAGGACAGTCCTAGGCTAGCCATCTGGTTTACTGAGATGTTCAAGAGGGGCCTGGAGCTAGGTCAGTTATCCTGACTTAGGGGACACTAAGTCACCTTTGGGGCCCTTAGCTGGGGGCCAGTTCTCCTACCTGTGAGGCAGAGGCATCAAGTTTCTCAAAGTGCCGCAGGTCCAGGGGCATGGATTTCAAGCTGGACCTGTCCCAGGGGTAGGCTGGAAACACAGGGAAACCAGATCAGCAGGGGACCCACTGAGGAGGGCTGGGAGCCCAAGCCTTGTGATGTCTCGGAGGATCCGTGGCTGTTTAACCTTTCTGACACCAAAACACTCATTCTGAGAGCTGTACCTTCTAGAAGGGTTCCTTTGGACAAAGTGGTTTGGGAACTGTGACGACCCCTACAGTCATCTAGAAGATCCACACGTGAGACTATTTTGAAGATCCTGAAGATTCAGAACTAAAGACCTTGGCTAACACAGTTGTGACCAGGTAATTACTGATGGAATCTTTCTCTCTCTGATATTTAGTGTTTGTTTGTTTGTTTGTTTTTACTTTCTGTAAGAAACATTTAAGCAGTGTTGCTGGATCCTGGCATTCTCAATCAGGGAGGGTCCCATGGCCATGTGCTTGCTGTAAGGTACCTCAAGGCATGCTGGGTATAAGAAAGCCTGGCAAAGCTGGCCACTTGGGTCTCATTGGAGGCTCCCTGTGTAGGAATCAGGCCACAAGTGTAGAAAGGAAGAGAAAAACTGAACACTGATGTTGGTTTATGGCCAGCATCTACCTAGGCTTTCCCACTGGACACAGGAGAGCCTCAGTCAATGTTGGGAGGCAGATCTGGGACTCAGGGGCTGACATCATCTGGGCTCATGTTTACCCATGGAGTTGGAGCTGGAAAATCTTAATGCAGGTAACCATGAACCCAGGTAGTGTAGTCCAAAGGTAGCCACCCCCACCAGAAGGGGGGATAACTGGCCAGCTCCTGCTGAGTGCCCCGCTTTTCAGAGTTCTCATCAGAGTGGCTCCCATCACTGTCCGACAGCAGCACCAGAGTGACAAGTGAGTGTCGAGTGGACTTTCACGCCACACAGACTTCCACTCAGTTTAGCGCTTCCTTGCTCCTGTTGAGGATGGCGTTTCTAAAATGGGGTTAAAAATTCTGTTGTATTAGTTCCTTCTTTCCTGGTTCCATTTTTACAATATTTGATATTTTATATTCAAAATACCCACGATGATTCATGCCTCATTAAACCTACCTTCTGAGCAGATTATGTAAGATTCAAATAGGAAAATAGGATTTTGTATGAAGACATTTAAAACACCAGTAGCGTTAATTAACTTATTCAAATTCTAAAGCAAAATAGGCAGATGTGCATGGAGCCATAGATGGCATCTGGCCTACCAAAGGGGAAAATGAGGCCTAGAGAAAACAAATTAGAGGAAAAAGCAGGATTCCAAGCCAGACCGCCTATCACCTCCTATTACCTCATTCAGTGTGTCTCTGCCTTAACCTGCTACTCACATGATCCCCATTTACGGACATTTGACACTCCATTTGCATTTATTTACTTATTTGCATTTTTTGTGATGGTGAGGATTGAAGCCAGAACCTTGCACATGGTAGGTAAGCTTTCTACCACTGAGCTATATTCCAAGTCTTCCATCTAAGGTTAAAATTTTTTTTCTTCTTTTTCTTTTGGAGACAGGGTCTCTAGTTCAGGCTTGTTTTCTCTATGTAGCAGAGGGTGACCTTGAACTTCTGATCTTCCTGCCTCCACCTCCGAGTGCTAGAATTATAGGAGTATGTCAGCATACCCAGTTGATCTGGTTCTGAGGACTGAACCCTGAGTTTCATACATGCTAGGTAGGCACCCTACTGTGGTGATATTGTGTTCCCCAAAATATTGTGCACTCTAATAAACTTATCTGGGGTCAGAGAACAGAACAGCCACTAGATACAGAGGCCAGAAAATGGTGGCACACATGCCTTTAATCCTATCACTTGGGAGGCAGAGATCCATTCGGATCTCTGTGAGTTCAAAGCCACACTGGGAACAGCCAGGCATGGTCACTCATGCCTTTAATCCAAGAAGTGAGCCTTTAATCCCAGGAAGTGAGGGCAGAAAGCAGAAAGGTATATAAGGCTGAAAACCAGGAACTAGGTTGATTAAGCTTTCAGGCTTTCGAGCAACAGTTCAGCTGAGATTCATTCTGGATGAGGACTCAGAGGCTTCCAGTCTGAGGAAACAGAATCAGCTGAGGAACTGGCGAGGTGAGGCAGCTGTGGTTTGTTCTGCTTCTCTGATCTTTCAGTGTTCACCCCAAAACTTGGCTCCAGGTTTGTTTTATTAATAAGAACTTTTAAGATTCGTGCTACACCCTACCACCTGAGCTACATTTCCAGCTCCCAATTCTCATCACTCTGAATTCTGATTTTAGTGTCTCCTGTAGTGGACTGTTCTGTAATCAGAAGGGGTTAATGTTTAGCATTGGGATGACATCTGACATTACAGCTTTTCCTTCTACACCTGTGTCCATGGCAGACATTACTAGTCAATCATGACACTCTTTCTCCCAAATTCACGGATTGTTTCAGACACTTGATGTCCCAGTCAGCCAGTACCAATTGACTGGAGACTGGACCATGAGACCAACTCACTGCTTTCACCAAAGGCCCCAGAGAAGGCCTGGGACTCACCATGGGCATCTTTCCCTCCAGGCTGCCGGGGTCTCATGTTTCCATTTTTGTCACCTTGTAAACCTGTAATAGCCGAAAGGTCAGAGATACTTCAGAAGGAACAGAAAAGCAAGCACTGATGATTCTCTAGGTGGCGGTCCTGGCTGCTCAACCGCGTCACGCTTTCCCTCACATTCCTATCCCTACCCACTACTGCACCATGGCCGGACCTTCCATGAGGCCCGCTGGGGCAGAGGAGCAGCTGGAAACAGGGACTGAAGGACCGGAAAGGGATCTATGGTCCTTGAGCCAGATGGTCTTTGATCTCAGTGCTTTCTACCCCTCATCAGGCCCACATGGAGCTGTGGTCCAGTGGTCCACCCCTCCTCCACATTCTGCCATCTCGGGACATAGCTGCAGACACTGAGAGTACAAACTAGCTCCTTCCAGATCACCCCAAGACAAGAACTGACTAGGGGTTAAGAATGATAATAGAGGCACAGAAGGAAATGTGTATGGACCTCAAGACCCAGAAGGTCATGTATCCCTCGGAGGAAGTGACCTGATGCTATAAATTCTGGGAGGTTAAGGTGGAATGGTTAAGGCAGCCAACAGGAGAGTCCCTGGGGAAGAAGCAAAGGAGCTTTTGCTGCTGGTTCCAAGCCAGGTCAGGAAGACGCCGTCTCTAATGAAGCCATGTGAGGTTGGGGGTGGGCTCACCAAGGCAGGTGTCTTATGCCCCTAGAAGCCACTTAAGGCTGTAAATATAAGAACTGAAAGTTGAGAAGGTGCTTGCCATTCCCAGAAATAGGTTCTTGTTTTTCCTTGGACTCCCCCCTCCTCCCCCATCTTCAGACGGAATGACAGGGTTCAGAGTAGCTAGCACTTTACTGGGAACTTAGAACAATCCTGCAAGGGAGATTTACTTATTATCTTCCTTTTCTAGATGAAAAAAAAAA
>CABHPP010137205.1:0-26074 GCA_902168425.1 Peromyscus attwateri | reverse complement strand
AAAAAAAAAATCCAAAAGAAGGTTAAGTGAAACCACACAGTGGAGCCCAGAGCCATGCCAGACTGCCTTCCTGGGGCCCTGACTGCTGAGGATTGCCAGGAGAGCCTAGGGAGGTTTTGGTTCATTGAGTGGACATGGAAGGGACTTGAGCTTGGCTGCTCTTGCAGCCTCCCACTACCCCTGGCTTTCCTCATAAGGTCCCCATCAGCCCAAGAGGCAGGCTGGGGTGAAGACAGAGCAGGGATGGAGGGTCGCCGTGTTCCTGCCTGCATACACACACTGACAACTGTCACATTTGGCTTCAGATTTGGACCCGAGTTTTTAATCTCTTGGTTAGGGAGCTTTCTTGTACAGTCAAATCTCCTTTCCAAGCCCCACTTTGCTGGCTTGAAAAACGTGGGGCAAATACTAGCATCTACATGTAAAGGTCACAAAGCCGAGGCATGGAAAGTACTTAGCACTGTGCATGCCACGATTTGGGCGTACACAGATGGCATCTTAAAACACTGGTAGCACCAGTCTGGTGAGGGAATGCACCCTTGCTTACATGCCACATCGCCGGGGCCTCATGGCGGAGACACGGAACAGCAGGGCGGGGTTGCGCTTTGACTGTGAAATGTCCCCGCAGACTTGTGTGTTTGGACACCTGACCCCCAGATTTCAGTTCAGGAAGGCTGTAGAAACTTTAGGAGGCGGTGCCTCTCTGGAGGAAGTGGGTAACTGGTGGGCGGGTCTTGAGCCTCTCTAGCCTAGTTCTACTTCCTGTCTGCTTTCTGCTTCCTGTTTGACCACCATGCCAGGCGGCAGTAAGGAGTCCAGCTGCACACTCCAGCCATCGTGGAGCTTCCTGCTGCCAAGTCTTCCTTCTCTGTCACTGTGGGCCGTGTCTTCTCAAACGAGGAGCCCAAATCAATCCTTCTTCCCTCAAGTTGATTCTTGTCAGGTGGTCACAGCAATAAGAAGAGGAACCAAAGCAATGGACATGGAGAGGACAGTCACACTTTTCCCAGGCTGTAGGCTCAAGCCCTTCTTTGATTTTTTTTCAGAAGATATCCAGGCTGGAATCTGACTCACTCACTCTCCCTGCCAGCCCTCTATTGAGCAGCCCTATACACATACGTACGTTTCGCCAAAGAGAACTTCTTGAGCAGCTGGGGCATGGCATCTTGGGGGTGGATTTCTACGGTCAGCTGAGTACCTGCAAAGGGGAAGGTGACATCTTTAACCAAATGCTGCCAGGAAGGGCACACCACTCATGACAGATGTGGAAACAACAGAACGTGCTTCATTTGAGATCTTTCTGTTGACTATGCAGGTAATACGGGACTTTCAGGATAACTCAAACAAGGAACACAATCACTCTCTACCCCTTCTAATGCAGTCATCACCTTAAATAGAATACATAGGAAAAAACACCTGCAGATCCTGGGAAGTCAGTGATTCAAAAGAATGGGGGTGGGGTGGGGAGGCAATGATCGGGGTGTGTAGTGGTTTGAAAGAAAATGGCCCTCAAAGGGAGTGGCGCTACTAGGAGGTGTGGCTTTGTTGGGGTAGGTGTGGTCTTGTTGGAGGAAGTGTGTCAGTGTGGGGGTGGGCTTTGAGGTCTCCTATGCTCAAGCCATGCCCAGTGAGATAGACCACTTCCTGTTGCCTACGAGATGTAGAACTTGGTTCCTTCTCCTTCAGCACCATGTCTGCTGCATGCTGCCATGCTTCCTGCCATGATGATAATGGACTAAACCCCTGAACTGTAAGCCAGCCACCCCAGTTAAATGCTTTCCTTCATAAGAGTTGCTGTGGTCATGGTATCTCGTCACAGCAATAGAAACCCTAAGACATGGCGTGAGACATCAGTATGGAGTTCAGCCTTCTCCTTCTCCCTCTGCCATCTCCTACAGTCAGTCAAAAGCATCCCCAACCCAGAAGTGCACAGTGGATGTAAAAGAGCACTCAAGAAAAAAATTCAATTTCTACTCAAAGTGAGAACGGGGACCCCTAATTGTCACAGGAGTTGATCCTGTGCTGTGTTTTCTCTTATCCTATATTCTCCTGATTCAGCCCATAAACAAGTAAATGAGCAGCTGTGAGGTTAATGGCCAAGCATACATGGCATACATAACTTCTCTCTCTCTCTCTCTCTCTCTCTCTCTCTCTCTCTCTCTCTCTCTCTTTCTCTCTCTTTCTCTCTTTCCCTCCCTCCCTCTCCCTCCCTCCTTCCCTCTCCATCTCTCCTGCTGAATGTTCCCAGACACAGTTATAAAAAGTATATGACAGAATGAAAAGACTAAAGCTCCAGCTTTTCGGCCAGAGGAATAGGAAGTAGGTGATAAAGGCAGACTGCAGGGTGTAATTCCCTAAAGTTACAGATAAGCTCCCATGATCACCTCTGAGCTGTATATCACAGGTCTCACCCCACGCACTATACCATAGTCTGAATACTAAACGCTGGGGAAGACCAATGTCCTCACTCTGAACTGGCCACACTATGGTGCATGCAGGCAGACAGGCCCTGCAAAGGCCACTGCATGGCACACACAGGCAGACAGGCCCTGCAAAGGCCACTGCATGGCTCACACAGACAGCAGGCCCTGCAAAGGCCACTGCATGGCACACACAGGCAGACAGGCCTTGCAAAGGCCACTGCATGGCTCACACAGGCAGACAGGCCCTGCAAAGGCCACTGCATGGCTCACACAGACAGCAGGCCCTGCAAAGGCCACTGCATGGCTCACACAGATGGCAGGCCCTGCAAAGGCCACTGCATGGCTCACATTGACGGCAGACCCTGTAAAGGCCACCACGCAAAACTACTCAGCAGAACACCCGGGAAGGTCTCAATTTGAGAAAGAAGAGATACTAACTAATGTGAGTCCCATGACAACCCACATTTAACTCAAAGATGTTAAAACAACACAAAAACCATGCTATGAAACGTAAGGGTAAAACATTCTGAAATAAATGGAAAGACACAAAACTCAGCAAAGAAACAGAAGACGTAAAGAACCAAGTGAAGATTTTCACACCGAAATAGAAGACAGGTTACAATGTTCTCTGCAACAAAGGAGAGACCCAGAGAAGAGTGCACAGGGTCCACTCTGAATAACAGGAAAGCCGAGAGCACTTGAGGGACCAGAGGACCATAGTTAGAAGTCTATTGTTCATGGCACTGACATCTCAATCGTGGACAGAAAAGTATCTGAAGAAATAACAAACTGCTCAAATTTGACAAAAGACACACGTATGGACTCAAGTTTAATGTGTCCCAAACAGGATAAATAAAAGAAGCTCCAAGTCCAGACATGATATAATCCCATCACTGCAAGAAAAGCTCCCTGAAAACTCTGAGGGTAAGTGATACATTACATATCGGATTGCTACATGTGTCTCATCAGAAGCCATGTCAGAAGGATAGGGAATCTTTCAAAAATTCTGAAAGGAATTAACTGTCTCTGTCCAGTAAAAATACCATGTGAGAATGAAATAAAGACATTTTCAGATACAGTGAATCCAAGACCAAGTTATTTGCTCAATAGGAGACCCACTCAGAGCCAGGAAAACATCAGAGATAGAGAAGTATTATAAAGGAGTGAAAAAAAAAGTTAGCTTATCAAGATGTGACGATGTTAAATACATATTCACCTGAATACAAAGGTTTAAAATAGTGAAATAAAACCCACAGAATTATGAAGAAGAACTATAGTCAGAGGCTTCAGCACTCTGCTCTCAGTGACTGAAGGGACTGATAAAATGGAAATCAGCCACTGTAGAGAAGTATTAAAAGGCACCGTTAGCTGGCATGGCCTCTGCTGCTGTAGAGAATGTCACCCACTGGTAGTGGAAGGTATTGGAATACACGTCATGTCACGTGTTCGTAGAGCATTCACTAAGACTCCCTGTGTGTGGTGGATACCCTGCACTTCCCAAGTGCTTTGCTATGATGAACAACGATGTGGTAAACATCAGGATAAAGACGTCTTTAACACTTTTCAAATCAGTTCCTGTGAGTGAATTCTTCAGCACTTGAAGGGAACAGGGATTTTGTAAGGCTTTTATTTGACACTGGCCAACTTTCCCAAAATAGTTCCTTGGTTTATGACTCCACCAATGGGGTCGGGGGTGATGCTTTATCCACCCCTGCATTCTTGCTGTGGTTGATTGCAAAATTGCTCATACTTCGTCATTTTCCCAATGAGAAGTGTTTTGTTTTACCCCTTGGATGTGGGCGGACCTCAAGAGTTAGCATGGCCAATTAGCCTGTGGTAGAAGCCATGCTACTATTCAAGGTTTGAGTTTAGCCCTGGAGAGGCTTTGCAACGCTTGCTTGCACTCTCGGCATCCCTGCCAGAGTGCTGCGTGTGCACAAGACTGTGGGTGAGAGACCACAGGGAGCAGAGCAGGGCTGCTCAGGTGAGGCTATCTGAAACCAACTGGTCTCCAGCCAGCCCACCAGCTGACAGCCAGCACATGCTCCAGCCCAGCCAAGAGCCCAGATCAGCTGGGGATGGCGTGGACAGTGATCGTCCGGCAGACCTGCAGGCTTGGAAGGTACCAATGCTGCTAGCAGCTGAGCCCCGTGGTGGTGGATAACACAAACATGTCTGCTAAGCTCACTGGCACCTGCTTTCATAAATCCTTTAAATTTTTATTAATGAAGGGTACCTTATTGTTTTATGTATTTCTTTAATTTTTAGTGTAGAGGGTTTTTATATTTTATTTGCTATGTAAATTTGTATTTTGTGTGCTGACTATATATATATATATATATATATATATACATTTATTATGTTTGCCTCAATGATTTTGTAAGAAAGAGTTCCTTTTATTAATCCTTTGTTAAATATATTGCAATTATTTTCTTTTGCAGAAAAACAATATTGATTTTCTTATGTGCTCTTAAAACCTGTTTTGCATGCCAAAGAGACAAAAAATAGAATGTGTTCTCCCCAGACCAACAAGGCTTAATACTTATTTAAAATATTTAATTATTAATTAATTAATCAGTTAGCTAATGTGTGTATCTGTGTGTGTGTGTGTGTGTGTGTGTGTGTGTGTGTGTGTGTGTATGTATGTGTGTGTGTACAAACGTCTAAAGAGGACATCGGATGTCCTTTATCTTTTTCCACCTATTTCTTTGAGGCAGGGCCTCTCTCTGAACCTGGGGCTTGTGTTTCAGCTAGGCTGGAAGGCAGCAAGTCCCAGAGAGCCTCTGGTCTCTGCCAGTCTCGGAGCTGGGTTACAGGCATTTGAGAGGATGCCTGCTTGTTACAGTGGGTGCCGTGATCTGAACTCTAGCCCTCATGATTGTGGAACAAACGCTGTTAACCGCCAAGCCATCTCTCTAGCCCCACATTCATCTTCAAAGTGTAGTGTCTAGCACATTCGCTGCCAGGGAACACCAGCCCTGTGAGCTTGTGACAAAGATGCTGGGTATTTCAGAATTCAGGGCACCAGTCCATTCTGATCAGAGGATTGGTGTCACTATCATCCACAGCATAGTCCCCTTGTGGGCCTGGTCAATGTGGCCTCTTCACTTTCTCCTGCAACTCTTTCTAAAGTGTTTTCCAAAGTGATGTGTGGCCACAAGATGCCTCAGGAAAGATGAAGTGTGAAACGCTCCCCCACATGCTCTCCCTTTTGTGGGTTGTAACCCAAAATGCTTTCAGCACCACAATAGATGGGTCTTTTTCCCCCCCCCCAAACCCAGTTTGGAGATTGCTGGGCTGAAATGACCTCTGTAACCTTAAAGTGAAGGTTTACACTTTACACCTGTGAAGGTGAACAGCTTGCTGGCCTGTGGCTCAACAATGAACCCCTCCCTCATATTTCTCCTAATTTAGGTACATCCAGCCACTCCCCACCCAGCCATGTTTCTTTGTTAAGAATGATCATGCAGAGAAAGAAACCACTGTTGTGGCCCTCCTGAGACTGACAAGGAGGTGGCCTCATATTGATGGGGGAGCTGTAGCCCAGCAGCTCTTTCTGTCACCATTTTGGACCCCCTCTCTCCTCCCTGCAAATCTTCACTCTATGTCCTGCCAAGGACCTGGCCGTCTTCAGGCTATGCTGCTGTCAAGTTTCACCCCCATTCTGGAGTCATGTGCTCCTCCAGAGACTGAGAGATGTCCTTGGATACCCTAGAAATGGCCTGGGGTCCTTACCCTGTGTCTAGATGGACAGCATTCACTAGAGAGGAAGACAGTGCACCAACCTCACTTTTAGATGAAATAAAACTCAGATTTTAATAAAAAGCATTAACCTATCTCAACTCTCATCATAGAGAGGCATGGTCTAGGGCAAAATTCAAGTCAGCTAAATCACAAGCAGATGCCAGTCACACTGACCTTGACCACCAAGCAACCAACCTTAACCCCCAAACAACTAACAAGATCCTTCCTGGGCCTGCCATTTACCCAGTCAAGTGACATTTCCCACATGACACCTCTCCTAATGGCTCATGGTTTCAATCGGTATTTGTCTAAAGGCTTAATTTACTCAGAATACCTAATGTGGGCATGGCAAGTGGGTTTTGTGTTGTTCATTAACTCTGACTGATTGGAAGTGGTTGCCTGGAGCATCGATCAATTAACAAATACTGCCAGGCGAGCATGTGTGCATGGGTGTGAGTATGCACTCACACGGTGGTAGACAGATGTGTAGAGAAGTCTCAGGACTTATGTTAGACACTCGGCACCATTGACTTAAAGAGTCTTTTTATACATGCCGATACACTTACAGCCTGGACATACAGTTTTATCTTAGTTAAAGCATTCATCATCTTAAAGGCACTCTCAAACGAACCATGCACAACTACATCTTAAAAGACACATGCTGTATGCATCCAGGATGTAGTAGTTGGCGATCAGTCAGCTATGTAAGCTGAGAACAAGCATAATGGGTGTGATTTCAAAACCGACTCCTCAGCCACAGCCCTGAGGGCCTGAAGTCACAGTGTCTCCCAGCAATCTCCTTCC
The DNA here is from genome assembly GCA_902168425.1 of Peromyscus attwateri. Classification (NCBI taxonomy): domain Eukaryota; kingdom Metazoa; phylum Chordata; class Mammalia; order Rodentia; family Cricetidae; genus Peromyscus; species Peromyscus attwateri. Next base: position 19,103 of record CABHPP010137205.1, on the reverse strand, counting down.
TGTCATTCAACTCACATGCCCACTGTAGTGCCATCTTCCAGAGCCCCTTTGTACTAAGATCCATGTTTCCAAGGTGCTTTGTACCACCCATTGTATAAAATCTACCACTGAACAAGTTGCTGAGGAGGGGAAAAGCTGAACCATTCTGAACCAGAGCCTTGGATTTCTTACTGGGGTGGGACAGAGAAGTTGTATTCAACCTACTAGAGAGGTCCCTGTCCTTTGGGGGGCAGTGTGGTACAGAAGTTATGCCCTCTTGGCTTTGAGAGGTAGACAGACATGTTCAACTCCTGTGTCTGACTTCTTCTATCTAGCTGCATAACTTGAGGCAAGATGTTTGGATGTCTCTGTGCCTCAGTTTCTCTGGTTTTCTGTCCATAAAGTGGACCTCACTTTTGAGAGATGGTAACTTTCCACAGATTGTGGCTGAGGGGAAGAAATGAGGAGCCATGAAAGGCACCTAGCTTCATATGGGGCGCACACCTCATGTTCCACCTCGAGTCTGTGCTGTGATTGTACTTGCCAAGAAAGATGTTGTGGGGCTGACAGGACCTTCCACTTAATGAAGAAAAACATTTTTTTTCTCTTTCCCTTGGCCACAGCCACTCACTCTCCACACCCATCAGACACATGCCAGCCTGGTGGTGCCTTCATGCCATGGCTCCCAGCTAAAAGCTCTCCCCCGACCCCGATGCCCCTGAGTTTTCTCCACTCTCTTTTCTCATTCAGATGAGATGGCGCAGTTATGGCTCACCTGTTCTTTTTTCTTCTTGGGGTGCGTGTGTGTGTGTGTGTGTGTGTGTGTGTGTGTGTGTGTGTGGGGTGGGGAGGATGCTGGAGATCAGACCAAAAATCCTCATGCATGCTAGTCGAAGGAAGCACTAAGCTACACCCCAGCCCTATCTATTCTGTTTACAATTGTTTCTTATCCATGCATTTTCAGGATGTCCGTGCAGGATCTCTGACTGCAAGGGAGAGATTTTGCAGATGCGCCGTGACTATAGATCTCAGAGTGATTATTCTGGGCTCTCTGGTTGGGCCTTAAATGTGACCACATTAAACTTTATAAGAGGGAGAACTGCCTACTTATAAGGAGAGAAGTTGATGTGCTAATGGAAGCAGAGACTGGAACGACACAGTCATAAAGCTAAGGAATGCTGGCAGCCTGTCGGAGCAGGAGGCAAGGAATGGATTCCCTCCCAGAGCTTCAAAGGCTCCAGCCTGCTGACACCTGCCTTTTACCCAGGGGAGCTGACTTCGGACTTTGGACTCCCAGAAGCTTAAGGCAAAAATCTTCTTGCTGTTCTTAGCCAATGGGCTACAGGAGACTGATCTATGGCCCTGCCCCCACCATCCCTCCTGCTTTAATTTTTCCTTCAGTCTCTCCCTCTCACTAGGACTCAGCTCTGCAGGCAGGAGCCTTGGTTTTGTTCCGCACGTGAGAGAATGGCCACCCATTCATGATCTTTCTGCAAGGTATCGCCATCATGAGCCTTGTGCAGCCAAGTCAGTTTCAGAGATATAGCATGGCCTGCATTGGTACTTGTGGTTCAGGAGGCGGCATGTCTGCGTCCCTTGGGTAGCATGGCATAGTTTCCTTTTATGTTGTGGCATCAGCAATGGCAATCAATTCTTTGGGCGGAGCCCGAGACGCCCCCTCCAGGCATCTGGTGAAGAGCCATGGCGGTGTCCTCTAATTAGGCTCTCTTCCAGCCATAGTTTTGGAACCCTCACTTCCATCTCCTGTTCTTCTCAGATCCAGACAACTGCAGACTCAGCCTTGCCTGCCATTTCCAAGCACCCAGAGCGGTACTGGGAAAGTGAGGACTCTCAAGGAAGGACCAGACCTTGCTGCAGCAGACTCAGCACTAAGGGGCATGTTTCAGTAGGCTCAGCTTCAGCAGAGGTCATGGAACCTTTGGGACTCAGGGCATGGGAGGACTTGGAGACTCTGAGCCAGCGGGAGATCAGTTTCCAGCCGTGTGAAGGTTAACGGCTGAGACCTTGCTGGGGTTGGAGGGTAGGGTACCAGAGAGCTGGCCTTGACTCTTGCTGGATAACCATCCTAAGCCTTGGTCTTCTCATCTGTAAAGTAGTGAGACTATCACCCAGTTAGGATTGCTTTGATAGTTCAGTGTGTATATGGGTTTGCAGAGTCCCAGGCACATGCTTTGCACTCAGTGAGTGTTAGCTGTAGCAGAGACAATGATATTGGTAATGATGGGGTTCCATGACCCAGGGGCTTCGTTTCTTGACTGGGGACTGGGGGAAAGGCAGACTTGGACCACACAGCTTCTCAGTTCTTCCTCTGGGATGCTGGGAGATGAAAGGATGCTCCAATCTCCATGGATCAGAGAGGATCTGCTCCCTATAGCCTGATCTCCATACCCTGTGCTCTCTGGCTGGGGCAGCAGAGCCAGGCACAGAGCCGCAGGAGACATGGCAGTTAGCAATGCATCTCTTACCTTGGTTGTCATAGGAAGTGATGACCTGTGGTGGCTGAAGGCACTGCTTCTCTGGCAAGTTTCCTGTTTAAGAAAGACAAAGAAGGTGTCAGTGACCACTGTGACCATGGTAAAATGTTCCCTGGTCAGGGGACAGAGGGAGCTGGTTGCACCTGAGATAACTGTATGCTGGTGGAGGCTGAACATATCTACAGGCCCGGTCCAATGGTGCACACTCACGCATACTGCCATGGTGTGCACATCTGTGAGCTAGTACAACCATATTCCTGGGAGTCCACAAGTGCGCACCCCTGCAGCAGAAGCCTGCCCAGGCTGGGATTCACTCCAGTGGTCTATGAAACCACCACGCCAGACTTTTGGACACAATTTCCAAAACACTTTCTCACACACAGCTAGCTGCCTGACTGATCGCCACACCTTTCTGTGGAGTGGGCTGGGAGGTTCCAGCATGGTACTTGGACTCTAAGTTTCCCAACTCCTAGCTCATCTTCCTTCTTCCTTCTGAGGAGCAAAGGCAGCAGCCTGCCTCTAGCCTTGAAGATGGGAGGAAACTCAGTTTGCTTTAGTTTCACCAATATTACAGGACACTCAACATGTTTGAGTTCTCTGTACCCACTGGGGTTATTTACATGTCATTATAGCCCAGTAGGGTTAGATTGCTGAAGAGAGATGCCTAGTTCTTGTTACAGGCCATCATGAGGACCCATGGTCTTTTCTGCCTCTTGTAGGCATGAATTCATTTCTACTTTATGGCTGCTCTATGGCTGTGGACTGTCCTTACTGAGGCAGGCCCTGAACCTCCTCTTCATGGATGTAGGGAGAATCTGGGGAAGGGCCAGGATTATGGCAGAAGGAAGTTCCTGCACCGCCATTCCCCTTACCCTTCATCATCTCCATGTGGCCTACTGTGAGCCTCATTCAGGGGAACCAGTGGCTCAGCCTGGGAACTAGCATATCTCTAGGGTTGCTGTCCTCCACAGTGTAGCCAGTCATCTAGGCCACTCAGTGCTTCCCATGCCTGTTCCTAGCAGAAGTTGGCCAAGGTGGGTAGGTGAGGCACTGAGCTGGGCTAGACTTGGGATCCACACAGTAGGGACTTGCCTCGGAGACCCCTCATTCTCCAGCCTTCTCCCATGAACAGGTTGAGCCAGGTCCCCAAGGCTCCCGGAACACGGTTGACTAGCTGAGGCCAGATCCACTGTCATTGTATGCCAACATGGGGTGATGTGGCATTGCTGGGCTAGAGCTCCAGGCCACTTAGGCGAGGACAGGCAGGCTGCCTTCTGTGGGCACGGCTGGCTGTACCTCCGTGAGGAAACAGGAGCTGGGAAGGGAATCCTCAAGGAGGGTGATTGGCTGGCACAGCTCCTGTGGGGGTATTTATAGTCAGGGCTGCACAAGTGGTTTCTCTCTTGCTGTAGGGCACCAGACACTGTGCTGCTAGGCAGACTTCAGCCAGGACCAAGGAGAGCAGCCAATCACAGCAGGGGAAGCCCGTTGCTGGGCAAGCTATGGAGAAGGCTCAGCCCAAACACCTGCTGCTTCCAAAAGTTTGGAGTGTTCCAGGGTCCCCACCCTTCCTCTCACCAACACCCAAGCCCAAGGAGTATGCAGAGTAGCAACAAGAGGACAAATGTGCCCTTTTGGATCAACACCATGCTCGTTCACATTTGTGCACACTCTGTCAGCACATGCCACTGGGCCACTTCCTTCTGAGATGAAGTTCCTCCAGCTGCCAGGGCTGGACAGCCTGTTGGTTACCAGGACTGGGTGACTGGGGTACCAACAAAGCACATATGAAGCAAGGTCAGTTTCGATGCTAGTGTCCTGACTCCTGGCATCAAAAAACATGGAAAGAAGCAGGTCGATTTCCCCCATACACGCACGCCATTTAAAAAGTAGATGAAGTGTTCCACTAAAACTACACATATTGGTGGGATGGCAAAACCATTATGTTTCCTGGATTTAGGACTTCCATAAACACTCTCAGCAGCTCTGTATTTATACCAAATATTCAATCCTGAGGGTTGTTTTTTTTTTTCCAAAGAATATTTAAATCACCCTCTGTGGACTAATACTAAGAACCCCGGAGTCTTTTGTAACTGTCTTGAGAGTTACTACATTGCTTTCTATTTTGTTGTGCCTTTTCACTAACCTCCCATTCGACTGTGAAGATGCTCAAAGTGGAATGACTTCAGTGTTTCCTGAAAGGCCCTAAAATGGTTGCCAGATGACTCATGCAAGGCAAGAGAGAGCTGCAACACACAAGGATACTTACACTTTGCACCCACCAATGGCTCACTTTTCTCATTCCCGTACTCATACACGGACCTAGCATGCATACGCCCATGCTCTGAGTGGTCATTCCTGTGGCTGAAAGTTTTGGGAGTCTCATTCTTAGGCTTCTCATTGGCCCACAGCCTAACTTTGCTAGATATGATGTCGACCTTCACCGCCCCAAGTGTAATCTTTCCCTACAGCACAGCTTGAGTTAAGGAAGCCTTTGCATGGATCCATTAGCAGGACACAGAAGGATGAGTTCCTTAGTGGATGTGTATGCATCTTGAAGACGACTGCCTCCCATGAACAAGGCAAGGGACACAGGGAAATTGCAATCATTTGAACACAGTCCCACAAGGACAGGGTTCTTGACCTGCTTGTTAACTGTTTAATCTCCAACACTTAAACTTGTGCCTGGCACAAAGTAAATGCTAAAGATAGTTGTTGAAGGAATAAACATGAGTGAGTGGAGTGTTTGGTTTTTGATTTTCCTTTTTGCCATTGTCTGAGGCCTGGCAAAGCAGAGTTATTCCCTCTTAATCAGTTGTACTCTTGTTTCCCCGTCTGTAGAGGCTCACACATTTGATTCCATGGTTCACGTGGCTGGGGTCTGATGGAGCTGCCTAACCACGGTCTGGAGTGGAGCTCTGAGTCCTGTTAGAATTCTGTGTTCCCATCATGCACATCACCACTGATGGTCCCCCTCGCCCCTGACCTCAAAGCCGGGGTAATCAATCTCAGAGGAACACAAAACAAGGCCCACTACATTTGGCCCATCCTTCATGTTCCGGAGAGGTTCTGGGCCATCAGGAAATGGCACAGCCTGGACCCAGAGAGAAGAGGCCTTGGAAATGAACTTTTTATTGTATTCTAGAGCCCAGGGCAATAGGGGTCTATAGCACCCTTGACTGGCTCTGCCCAGGCCTCAAGTTATTACTTGATAGGCTGACCACTATCCTAGTCTGTTAAAAAAAAAAACCAAAAATAAACAAACAAAAAACATTTTAAAGTTGGGTGGTCTTTGTGACATGAGCAACCCTGCCTCCGGTGGGAACACACACACACACAACCCGGCCTCTGGTGGGAACACACACACAACCTGGCCTCTGGTGGGAACACACACACACAGCCCTGCCTCCAGTGGGAACACACACACACAACCCGGCCTCTGGTGGGAACACACACAACCCTGCCTCCGGTGGGAACACACACTACCCTCACTACCCCAAGCAAAGCTAAGTTCTCTCTGATGGCCCAGCATTGTTCCCCAGCTTCAGCCTCCAGAAAAGCAGGATCCCTGATGTCAGGGAACGCTTCCCAGGCTCACAGTGGCCTAAAGGCCTGGCTGAGCCACAAGCAGCCATGTTTGCTCACCGATTAGATGTTAGGGCCAATTTCCCAATGAACACAACCCAACTCTTCCAGTTATTTGTCAAGGTATTGAACTATAGAGACTGAATAGACAATAGAAAGGAAAAGAGATTTACCCTGAAAGCCGTTTCTTTCCAGTTCTTGCCATTTCCGGATTCCATTTCTGACACCTTGGAATCCTGTGAGATAAGGACTGGTGTGAGGCTCTTTGTGCAGGGAGCCCTAGGGCGAGTGCCATGCACCACTGTACCACTTACAGACCCATCTGTCTTAAACAAGGCTGCTGGGAACCTGTTCTCTCAGGATTTGAGACAGGCTGCCCTTGAATGTGACACATTTGAGGAAATGGACGCAACTCCTAAACTAAAAATATTTTAAAAATGTTAGGATGACGGTTATCAGTGATGATGGGACTGGCGATCAGGATTTTCCAGAAGGAATTTTTGCTACACAGATGCCCAATGCCCATCCCCATATCTCCAACACATAAATACGAAAGCATTGTTTTCAGTTTTGCCTGCCCATTTCTGTATGTGAGGGGTCTTGAAGTGGGGCAAGAGAGCATGGAACAAAGACTGCCTGTCCCTGTGTGAGTAGAAAGCGACGGCTGCCTACTTTCCCAGCCTCCCTTGCAGCTAGAGTTTGGGCCTGGATGGTCTAGCCATGGCCTGTCCGATGCACCTGTGTTCCGCTCTGGTGATGATGCAGTCAGAAGGGAAGGGAAGCGCTCTCCCTGACAGTGCCTGGAAATGCTAGTTGGGAGGCCGAGTTCCTGACACAGAAGTGATGTATGTCCAGGCAGTGGGGAACCACTGCAATAAAAACAAATTTCTGGTGTAGGAAGAGTGTCTGATGTACCTCGGTGGCTGCAGAGGTGGCATTACAAGACCAGATCTATGCCACACTTGATGGCGGGGTTCCCAGAAGCTCAGTCTCCAGTCTGGCTCTCTAACCTTTCACCCACTCAGAAGCCCCCAAGTCTTCCTCAGTCTCATCCCCGCCCCCCGATCTTTTCCACAAAAGTCTCCCCACAGTCTGCTTCGTGGGAAGTACCGTTTTAAGGAAATAGGAGGGAAAATTCTAGAATCCCAGAGAAAAGAAGAGAGACTCTGCCAGCCTTGCAGCCTAAATCCCCAACGACTCTCCTCGCCGTTGTATCCCCCAGACTCTTCTCTGCCACAAGGCCACCGTGACAATAATTGGGCTTTATTCTCTTCTGATGCAGGGCTCAGGCCTTCCTTCAGCTGCTCCTCAGAGGGGAACTAGCTTGCTGGGGATAGGAAGAGACACCTGAAAGACATCTCTTCTGATGCAGGGCCCTTTTGGGTTCTTGTGCAAGACCTCCGAACAAGTAGTGTGACTTAGTACTTTTCTTCCTCAGGCTGTGTCCCAAAGTGTGGATGCACACTGGTCAGTACAGCCTAGGGTTTCCATGGGCACAGACCTTGGAGACTATACACTGCCCCCTTTTCCACTTTTGTGTGGAATAGGGGACAAGGCTCTCTCCACTGCACAGCATCTTCAAGAAACCTTAACTGGGAAAATGTTTGTTGAAAAATACCAATGCCTTTCAAGTAGGGGCACATCACTCCTGAGTCAGGACCAAAGTATGTATACTGATCTGGAGTCAAGGGCGTTTTTTCATAGACTTTGGGTACCTGGAGGGCAGTTTTGATACCCAACACCTCAGGGCTTCTCTCTATACTTTCTGGTGACTTTAGGACAGATATGATGCAAAAGGACTCTACTGAGCAGTGAGGACTACCCTGACTTGGAAATGGGCCACACTTGCTACACACGGGGAGCGGTCTTTTGGATTGTGTTACATGCGAAAGCAGCCATCTCATTTCCATCAAGAAGCCTAGGACATTTTCTTTCTCCTCCAGAGACCCTAAGTGGGTCTTACCCCTTTCTCCCAGGAGCAGCACAAAGAACTAGAGACTCGATTACCTTAAAGAGCTCCTGTCCCCATAGTCTAGTCTACTAAACGCTAACTGCTAAGGACACTCTCAACTCTCCAGCCTTTCTCCCCCTAAGCGCCTCTTCTCCAGCTCCGCAGGAGCCTGGCCACTGCTCCAGCCTGTGGGGCTGGTGGGTCGAGGCTGTCCACAGAACCACTGTCCTAGGAGGGCAGGTGGATGGACAGTGGGTGGTGTGGCTTTGTGGGCAGAAAAGCCAAGAAGGAGCAGCAGGAGGGGTCCCAAGGAACTCCAGGACTGCAGGGAGAGTCGGAGGCAGTGGCCATCTTGCTCTGCATTGCTATCATGCATCTCTCCTAAGGAAGGGTTAGCCTCGGAGACCCTTAAATCAGCGTCGGAGGCTTCCTCCAAGACCAGCACCATGAGGCCCCCACACTTCTCAGGGATTTCCTGAACCTCCATTTGTCACCATTTATACTCGTATTGAAGCTGTGTCTATGGTGAACAGAGGTGGATCCTGCCTTCCGCAATCACCCTGTAAGCATTCACTTGCAGGTTTTCATTTTCCCATCAAGTCTGCAGAACAAGTAAAATTGAAGCTAAATTCAAGTGTGGTCAGGAGACTTCAAACCCCACTCCACCACACCCCAGCCCATGTTCTCTTTACCCATTCATGTCTTATATTTGTTGGAGGCTGGAAGAGAGGCGCAAGAAGGGAAACTGAGGCTCTGGGTTATCTCAAAGTCTGACTCAATACAAAGATCCTGGGGGGGTCCCTGGTGCTCCATGGAGTGCAGCATGCTGCATGGGAACTAGGCCTCTGCTACATGTGATCAGTCTAAAGCCCTGACTTCTTCCTGCAGAGCGTTTTCCAACGTGTTTTGCATCTCTCAAGGAATAACGGGAGGAATCGGGCTTCCGCTAGGACAGAGCACCCATAGGCCTGCATGGGGAGTCAACCTGGGACAACTACTGCGCTGCGCGTTGCCAAGGGACACCGGTGCTGTGGCGCCCAGGCACAAGCAGCGGTGGGGGAGAGGGTTGGGCTGGTCTCGTTCGGGGCGCCCCCCGGCGGGCAGACCCCGGGGCTTGGTGGCTGAGGTGCCCCGGGATCCCGAGGACCTGGGCCAGGCGCGCGTTACCTCCTCGGTTTTGCAGCAGCGCGCCCGGGTCCGCCTGAGAGTCCAAGTGCGTTGCTTGGGCCGCGCGCCGCTTCTCGGAGTGCACGATGAGCAGCATGTCGATGGCCACGGCATTGCTGTCCTTCTTCAGCTCCATGGTGCCGCCTCCCTCCCGGCTCGGCGCCGCGGCTGCTCGCGAGGCTGCCTGCGCTGCAAATGGCCCCGTGCTCGCCGCTGCCTGGCGCGGGAGAGGGCGAGGGCGCGGGAGAGGGCGCTGCCCCGCCGCCGCCAGGTCCGCCCGGAGCCGCGTTTCGCTGACTCTGCCAAATTTACCATTAGGACCCGCCCGGGAGGGCGCTACCCTCCTGAAGTGCCTCTAAGTCACCTTTGAAAGGAAATCCCCGGGCCGGGCCCTGAACTGCACCCAGGCCACACTTTGCAGGCTTTCTGACCCTCCCTCCCCGTGCAGAGGCAGTGCAGGCCCTGAGCTCCAGCAAAGTTCTCCCTTCAGCTGGGCTGGGTGCTGCTTCATCTCCGCCATCTAAGAGAAGCCACTGGCCAACCCTGAAACTTCAAATCAGAGCTGGTTTAGTTTTGGGAAAGAAAGACAAGGAGCTGAAGGCTGAATCGCAGGGTGTGCAGATGTTGGCCACGCTTTTAGCCTTGACCCCTTTGTTCCCTTGGGTGGGCTATGGACGCTGATAGTTCTTTTCGTAGGCTGAGGTGCTATGATGAGCCCCCCCCCCCCCCATCTCCCACTGATGGCTGTTTCATGGGTCATGTCCACTGGGCATCAAACTAACAATCATATTTTGCCTGAGATGGACGTCTTAAAAAATCTCCATTCCTTCAGGAAGACTAGCTCTTGCCTGAGGGGAAGAAAGGAGGAGGAGGGAGAGGAGGAGGAGGAGGAAGAAAGAGAGGAGAGAGGAGAGAGAGAGAAGAGGCCAGGGAACTGGGAGCTGCCTGCGGTTGTTAGGGAATTGGACCTGAGAACCCCTTCTATTTTTAGCCAGGCCTGCCCTGCCCAGCCAACAGCGACAGGGTGTTTGGCTGGAGGTCTGAGGAGTGTTTACATGGGCTTCTGCCTGGGAGCCTTTGGAACTGTGCTTGGACCAGGTGGGAAACAATTCCCTAACTTGTGTTTCTCCAGGTGATAGATGCCACCTCTGCAGGGAGGTCTTGCTCTGTAGCCCTGCCTTGGTACACGGCTCCTGAGCGCTCTTCACCTTGTCCTTGCAATGGCCACTATCATATAAGCCGTGTTCCAGCTGTAGTGCCACCTCTTGCTAGCCGTGTGACCTTAGACCAGCCATTTCCCTCCATTTTCTCACCACCAGGGTATCATTGGGGTAATAAAAAGCCTCACAGGGCTTCTGTGAGAATGACATTCCTGGAAGGTTCCTGGCACACGCTAAGTGGTCTGCAAATGAGAGCTGTCATCCTTATCTCATTCTAAAGGGAGGAAAAAAATACAGGTAGAGTGCTGTGGGGAGCATATAGTCACACCCTTAGATTTTGAAGGTCTTTCCCCAATGTCTGTGGCTCAGTTTGGTGTGTATGAAGGCTGATGCCCCACTGGGTCACCGCTGCCCCCTCTTCAACTGGGTATCTGTCATCAGCTTCCGACAATGCTGAACTGGTGTTGCTAGACAGCTGAGTCTCTTGATGGACAGAGGAGATAGACGATGCTCAAGGCAGGTTTCATTCTGCTAAAGTGAGTCCTGTTCCTGATTATATGTGTGTCAACACACACACACACACACACACACACACACACACACACACACACACAGAGAGAGAGAGAGAGAGAGAGAGAGAGAGAGAGAGAGAGAGAGAGAGAGAGAGAGCATGTTGGAGAAGAAAGGACTGGATTATGCAAACTGTCCGGGTCTTGGAAGTTGTTCAGGCAGACATGAGGACCTGAAGATCTGCACTCAACCTCTTTTCCCACCTGCTCATTGAGAGACTTGGTCCTCAGCTGATGCTGTTTGAGGAGGTTGTGGAAACTTCAGGAGGCGGGGCCTAGTTGGAGGAAGTAGGTCTCTGGTTGGAACCGGCTCTGCCTCCAGTCCGAGTTCTCTGCGTCCTGGTTGGCCCCTGAGATGTGAGCAAGCTGCCTCACTCTAAACACCAGGGGCGGAAGCCACTCCTACCACGGGGAACTCTGCTATGCCTTCCCCACCAGGAAACTGAGCAAAACCAAATCCTTCTTCCCCTAGACTGCCTCTGTCAGGAATTTTGTCCCAGAGATGAGAAGATTCGCTACGGCAGGCGTGCTGTCTGAGAGCAGACCCTCATAGCAGCTCCCCTTGTTGCTAGAGGGGGTCAGTGGCGGGACACAGAGAGGCTGCAGCCCCTTTGCTTAGGGTTACATTCTCACACCACATCCTCGCTGTCAAGCTGCAAAGTGTTACTCTTAAGGACACAGCTTAATGACTCTTTCCAGAGCCATTTCTGGGGAGAATGGTTAGCTGAGTATACCAGCCAGAGGTCCAGGCAGTGTGTGTGTGTGTGTGTGTGTGTGTGTGTGTGTGTGTGTGTGTGTTCCTGCTGTCTGTGTGTGAAATCCAAGTCTTTGGAGCGGGGCTTGCCTTTCGCCCTCATGACTAGAGATTTGGGCCACATACTCTTTTGCTGTAGGAAGCCATCCTATGCATTGTAGGATACTTCGAGGCATCCTACGAGATGCCAGTAGCATCTCCTCCCCAATCTTGATGGTCTAGAATGTATCCAGATATCAACAAATGTTTCCAGAACCGCAGCGAGAGTCTTGCTTTAGAGCGAACTCCTGAAATAGGGTCACCTTGACTCTGGATCCCGATGCTGCCAGGCACTTGGACCTATCCTCATGGTTCTTAGTGCCAAGACCCAGCTCCGGTAGCCTGCAAAGCTGCTCCCTGCCTGGAGCTTGGAGGAAGGACTGAAGTGCTCTTTTCTCTCTCCCTGCTTGAATCCCATCCCTTGGCCCGGGTTGACTCAGTTGTGTTCCCTTTTCTGGTGACCTGTTCTTGGAGAGAGAGAGGGAGGACACATAGAGAAGGGGAGGTGGCTGAGACACTGGGATATATCAATCAGGGAAGGGGTACAGGATGAGGAGAGCGGAAGAGAAGGACTGAAACTACCAACACAGTACTTAGGCAGGTGTTCTACTCCATCTGCTCCAATCCCGACTCCAGTTGAACCTTCAAGACAAAAGAAGCTGGCCTGCAATTCACACCGTGTACCAGCCTCTTGCCCTATACACCTACACTGCAGCCCAGACCATTGTTGACAAGGCTCAAACACTCCTAGCCTTTCTGCGATTAGGTTTTCCTCCACAAGGTACCTCATCCATCCAGATACCATATTGAATTATGGGCTCCGGAGATTTTTATTCCAGTCTAACTACTGAATCCATGCTCTTGTCTTAGGTCTGGCAAGATAGAGGTTACTTCTGTTTTGGGGTAAATCCTTAATTATTTCAATTACAGTGAATTGGAAATTTCAGAATTCGAATGGCACAGAGCAGTCAGAATTCAGTACGCATTGAATAAGCAATGTTTCTGTGGAATGATGAACCACATGTGTGAGGGAGGTTTCACGAGATTATGATGGAGCTGAAAAACTCCTACTGCCCTAGGGACATGATCACTATTATAACAACTGTGACACAACACAGCACACACGTGTTCCTATTGATGCTGCTGTAGACAAACCCATTATCTGCCAGTAACCATAGCAATATACTTATGCAAAGTACATACTTGATGATAGTAGGCAACCATTTTACTCATTCATGTATTTACACTATACTTACCCTGTTCCTTCCCTACACTATACTTTTCTTGTTAGGCTGTACTCTTATTTATATAAAAGAGTTTGCTATAAAAGAAATCTGACTTTGTTTGAAAATGCTATAATGCTATCTTATATATGCTAATGTAAATACTTTTTTAAAAAGCAAAACATTCTTGCTCCATTACCGTGTTTTCTGATTGTACCTTTTTTTTCTTGTGTTTGATTCAACCTTGTGTTCATTTGTTCAGCACGACCCTAGAGGCAGCAGGCTACTCTGTATGTGTACCTGTATCTCTACCTTTCTAAGTCTCGTGCATTTACAGATCTGTTTATTGATATCATCTAGCTGAAATAAGTAGCAGGCTACACCAAAGCTTCTTAAGTGGGCGGTGAGCCCACAAATGTGTGAGTTGTAAGAAATTTGGCAACAAGAAAACGTTTCTAAATGCACAATGACCCAAAATTAACTCAAAATCAAATGTGTAATTAGTCTGAGCTATTTCTGGCAATGCTCACCCTTAAAGCATTGTGGGACTCCACTGCAGCCTTGGTTCTGAACACGACATGCACACTTAGCCCTGTGCATGCTGTCACACCACGAGACACCACCAGTGCTGTCCTAGATACCCTGGCTCAGATCCAAGACTACATTGTACTTTATAAACTGCAGTATTTCACTGTACGTACAAAAAGCGTCAGCACATATAGAAACAACAGTTTATTTATAGAAAATAAAAACTTTAAAATATTTTCTTACTATTCTCTCCCAGGATATAAGCATCAAATTAGTTACCTTTCTACTGCATTGTGTCAGAATATTTGATTCTAAAAATTGCTGCTCAGGTTGCTGACATGAATTTTATTTAAACAATGACTCAATGAATTTCGGTTTGAGATTAGGATAAATTTTCCAGCAATTTCTGAATTAACCCTAAATGTTCTTCTGTTCTTTGGTCCTTCCTGTTTAAACAAAGTTGTGATCTCAGCGTTTATAATTATAAAATCCAAACACTGGTCATCTCTGAAAAACAGTGAAGACGGCCTGTGCCCTGCAGTATCAAATACTCAGACACAATTTAATTTTTTTATGTGAAAATAAATAACAATCATGTTGTTAGTATGCAAATTTGCCTTCATCTTCAACAAATGGCAAAACCATACATATAGCAATGAATTGTTTTTAAAGTAAATTTCTTTATGGTTTATTATCAGTAAATGCTTGATTTGTATTATTTTATATAATTATATACCTGCAATTGCATAAAACTTTTTTTTGGATGAAAAGGGGTCACAAGAGGGAAGTGTTTAGAAGCCTTGTAATGCCTTTTTCAGCTAGGTTTGTTAAATACGCGGCACGATGCTCATACAATGATGGCATCACTTAATAATCTATTTCTCGAACCACAGCGCTCGTGACAAACAATGCATGACTGTAGCCTTGTTGTCAACTTTATTTCCCCAGTTTGGCACGCAGGCACGGGCAGCTGTCACCCACACTGCCTCCACCCCTTTGCTTGAAGGTGGATCTGTCAGTTGTCTTCTGAGTTCCAGACTCCGAGCTGGGGCCGCTGCCTTGGAGAGGGAGTCGGGGTGGGGGGCTTACTCCTGGCCATAGATTCTCATAGAGCCTGAGACGAGTGTTTCCTCCTGTCCTGCCTCACACTGCTGCTGTTTGTCCTTAGAAAGAGGAGCCCTTTAGGCCTTCCAGTTTGAACCCCTTTACTTCTCTTGGGTTTCCGAGAGGAAAACTTCTCTCTTCCCCAGAGATCTCAGGCACAAGTTGGTACAGCGTAGGCTTTTAGCAGGGAACCTGCGAGTACAGCATGCTTTTCTCCATGGATGTATCAGGGAAGGGCAACAGGAAGTGAGAGGGTGCAGGCAAGGTGACCAGACCAAGTCCTTAGAGCAAGGGGACCCCTCTTCCAGCAACAGAAAGCCCATGAGTTCTGCCAAACTCATGACATGGATGGAAAATTCAGAAGACCAGACAAGAAAGAGACCGCATCACCTAATACCGTCATTTAGGCATGATCACTTTTATGTGTTCTGTAATTTAGCGTTTCCTCTGCTATTGTGACAACATAAAATAAATTGAGTATAAACCCCTTAAAAGTAACAGTAGGCTGGTATCATGCAGTTTGGTATCTTGAATTTTCCTCTTTCAGTACACACAATGAACCTCCTCAAAACCAATTAAAAGGCTAATCAGTGACTATGACTGTTTCCGCTTGGCCCAGTGTTAAGAGTTCGGTTTGTTTCACATTAGCCTCTCCCCCGAGGGATGCCACGGTGAATGTCTGTGTGCCTACACCTCTGGCCACATAGCTGGCCACTTCCTTAGAACAGAGTCCAGGAAGTGGGATGACTGACTCAAAAGGTTATGACTATTTTAAGGCTTGAGGTATATACAATGTCAAATGACTTTCCAAAGAGATTGTGTCTACTTACAAACTCACTAGCCGTGTATGTCAACCTCCTGTCACCTGTCACATGCATTGTGTGTCATTGCTGTCATTACATAAGCCTTTAACATTAGGATAACTAATGTATGTTATAGATTTTAATTGAATTTTTATTACCTCTAAGAACAAACTTTGTATATGTGCATACATGTGTGTGCACCCTTGACCATGGGCATGCATGTGGAGGCCAGAGGATGACTATTTTTTCTTTTCCGTTTTTGAGATAGAATCTCCCGTTGGCCTGGAACTCAGCGGGCAGGCAGGCTGGCTAGCCAGCAAACCCATCCCTGCCTCTTCAGGGCAGCGCTGACAAACCTGAGCCACCTTGCTCAGCTTTTTTACATACATTGGAGGATTGAACTCAAGTCCTCCGTTGCAAGGTTTACCAGCTGAACCATCTCCCCAGCCCAACTTTATTTGTGTGTGTGATGGACTTCAAGGCTTATCTTCTTCCTTTCTATTTTCTACTGTAACGGCACAGACATTTAAACACTAGTTGGAAGGAAGAACACTCTTCCTTCTACATAGCTCTTTCTTTTTCTGCAGTAAACTCTCTGGTGAAGCCCTTGCCAAACCTCCGAGCCCTTTAAACTCTCTGAGGACCAGGTCATCGCTTCACTCACTCCTCAGCCTTCTGCTTTCCCCACGCAGGCGGTGCTCAGTAATGTTTGAGTCAAATTGAACAGAATGAGGGCTTCCAACAAGTTGACCCATCTCCTTCGGCTTGGAGAGGTCACCGAGCCTCCCTCCCGGAGCAGTTGCTGCTCCGCATCGTTCTCACAGACCTTCAGGGCACAGGGAGGGAGGTTAAATGAGGACGGGTGACGGGTGACTCTAAAGGTGCCTTCCTTGGCTGCTGGCAGAACCTTCTGGAGCACAGATTGAGGAGAGCTTCATTCAGAGAACTGCTTAGTCCTGTTCAGACACCCCCACCCTTGCTGCAGCCAAGAGCCAAGCAGGATTTTTTGTTTGTTTGTTTGTTTGTTTCCACCCTGGCCCTTTCTGGTTCTGCCTCCCCAGCCTGCCATTAGCCGCTTCTCATGTCAGCCTAACTTTTCGTGACCCCTTAATTGGCTTTCTGTATTTTTTCTGTCCATAGCTCTTGAAAGCCTTATCTTGTTGCATACATTCATGGGCAAATTCGGGAAGCACTCTGGTCCAAATTTCAAGTACTTTGACTGTTGGAGTCCTGTTCTGTGACAGTCTTGGCCTTTTCCTGGGGATGGAGACGATGAAAATCAATTTGTCTCTCACCACCATTTCCAAAATATCTTGGTCGATGCCAAGAGAGAGATCCAGTAGCACATGAAAGCCGGAGAAGAGATTACCTCTTCAGCCTTGCCAAGCATGCATCACCAAGTTATTGACATGTCCCTTGCATGTTCCTTGCGAGTAAGGGACCTCATCCACCCTCTGTTCCTGTGTCGTTAGAGCTCAGATCTTGTGTTCCTATTCCCGTGGATCCATCCTGTCTGTCTCACAATAGCTAGCGCTTGGACTGATGGATTTGTGTCCATTTTATTGCCAGGAAAATGAAGGATGAAGAGATTGATTCAGGGGACTGGGGAGATGGCTCAGTCAGTAAAGTTTTTGCTGTATGAGCATGAGGAAGACAACTGGAGTTGACCCCTGACCTCCAGAAATCATGTGCACAAAGCATGCATATGCACCTGTATGCACATGTAGACACATTCACCAACATGTAACAACATACATCCAGCCCCCCCCCCCCCCAGAGAGAGAGAGAGAGAAAGGGAGGGGGAGGGAGGGAGAGAGGGAGGGAGGGAGGGAGGGAAGCTTGGGTCTCCTCCATGGCTTCTGGGGAAGCCTGGTTTTCCCATTAAGCCAAACACACTTGCTATTGCATGTTGTTAATGAAAAGAGGGCCCTGTGTCTTTTCCAGGGGAAGGCTGAGGTTTGGACTGACATCTGTAGGGCCTGGGGGAATGCCGAGAGTAACAACAGTTCCTTGAGAAAGAACCATTTTCTGGGCAGGGTGAAGTTGTCTAACAGGAGGATGAATCAGGCAGAGGAAAAGGCTTTGGAGAGTCCGTACAGAGCTACAAACAAATCTACAGCAGCCTTTGGATCAATTCTGCCGACCCCCAGGGGCCCGTCAGGAGGGTGCTACTGGAGAAAACAGCCCAGTGGCCTGGATCCCAGGGCTGTGAGAGAGCCAGCTTTCGGTGTCCGTGCAGACTCAGGCTTGGCCTGTCCCTGGGGCAGAGTGTCTAATAGGAGCCTGAGTATTTTTAGTCTCACGTGTGCAGGCGCAGGACAGGAGGAACTGGATGGGAACAGCTAATAAGCCATGGTCCTTATTAAGTTGGGAAAGATGACATGAGGGGTGGAAAGGGAATACTGGAACTTTTCATAGGCCTTGTTTTCCAGAGAACTCTCTTTACATAATTCACATGGAAAGATTGGGGTCAGGGTGATTATAGCTAGCCCTGGCTGCAGAAACCTGGAAACGGGGCATGCTCACTGCCTGCAACCGACCAGCCCCATCCATACAGGCCCTGCTCTGCCCTGCCTGGGAAGAGCTGGGGTAGGAACTATTGGGGGTCATTGGTTCAGGCTAGGATCTTTCCAAGGGCCAACATCAGAAGTTCCCGGCGTGATTCCAACAAGCACAGGTAGTAGCTGAGTGGTATCACCCGTTACTGTGAGTTTACAAATGAAGAGATGGGGTCAAAGAGGTCCAGGGACTGGGTAAGGTCACCCATCTGGGCAGAGGCAGAGCTAGTGTGCACCTCAGTGTGGATGGGCGCCTACCACGGCTTTCTCATAGCAACAGCCAGCTGTGTCTAGGATGCCTACTCCTTTTCTCTAGCCTACAAACATCTCCTCTGCCAAATCGGTGTCAAGGACTGTATGATTGGACTGGGCAGTGAGGATGATTCCACTCCTGCTGTCAAGGAGCTCTGGATTTACTGAGGGCCGCATAGAAGTGTCAGCCCAGCTGAATCTCCATGTGGCTGGAATGCAAGCTTGCCCTGGGAGGAGAGTGGTTGGCTGGCATCCAGACTTTGGTGTCGAGCGTGAGGACAGCAAAATCTGCTGGTACGGTCAGTTCTTCTTCTCCGTGGCAACTTCTGAGGGCGAGGCTGGGCAGGTGGCCAGGGAAGCGCAAGTGTGCTCTCCACCCATGCCTTCACTCTGAGCTTGGTGGTGCATGAGCCTGGGGCTTGGGCGAAACTGCCAATGGAGGCAGCATTCAACCCTCACTACCACCGGTCACCACCACTGGTGTTTGTGGTTTGACAGCAATGGCAGACAGGATGTGAACAATAATTGGGGTGAAAGTACTGAAGAGAGTTCCTTGCAGCCTTCTTGTCTTGGTCCCAAGCCAACTTGGCATGTGACTGCAGCCATCTGTTTGTACATCCGCCTATCCATCCTCTTCAGTACTTGAGTACCACATAGTCACAGCTATCCATTTCACTTAGCTGTTTATCCACCCATCCCTGCATCTCTACACAGACATTGATCCTCAACCCATCTGCCAGTCCCAGTCTTCTGTCCATTCTCTCGAACACGGTCCATTCACCCACCCATTCATCATCCATCCATCTGTGCTCCATTCCTATCCAATCATAACCCCTTTACTCCATCTGGAACCAGACACCATGTTCTAGGCCTGTGTTGGATGCTGTGGGAGCACAAAGATGAGTGAGTCCCTCTCTGTCATTGACCTAGAAAATC
>CABHPP010137203.1:64526-77981 GCA_902168425.1 Peromyscus attwateri | reverse complement strand
AAAAGCAGCAAAATGAATGTGTTGTCAGTCAGGATCACATCTGCCTTAAAGAGGGAATGATTGACAGGTGGCACTGAAGCCTCCAGTCTGCTTTGTGGTGCCAGGGCTTGGGGACACAGGGTGAATGTGTTCAGTTAATAAAGAGTCCTTTAACAATTTCCATAGCCTCTATGTGCCCTTTGTTCTCCAGTACAGTCCAGCAATGAACTACAAGGAGGGTGTGGCAGCCCAGGCCTGCAGTCCCAGCACACAGGAGGTAGAGGCATGAAGAGCAGGTGTGCAAGGCAGCTTAAGCTATGTGAGTCCAGGCCGGCCCGAGCTACAGGAGACCTTTTTTTTCTTTTTTCTTTTCTTTTTTCTTTCTTTCTTTCTTTTGTTGTTGTTTTGTTTTGTTTTTCAAGACAGGGTTTCTCTATGTAGCTCTGGCTGTCCTGGAACTCACTCTGTAGACCAGGCTGGCCTTGAACCCACAGAGATCGACCTGCTCAGGAGACCTTATTTTAAAACCAAAACCAAAACAAAAACAAAAACAAAAACAAAACAAAACAAAAAAAAAAAAAAAAAAGCTCAAGTCTCATGACCACATTTGGCTCGCACATACCATAGACATCCTGGAGTACTCTATCACTGGGTCAGCAATAGCAAGATGTGGTCCCAGCTCTGTGAGGATGGTGTGGGGGAGGGGCTGGCAAGACAGCCCAGTGGGTAAAGGTGCTTGTCACCAAGCCTAATGACCTGAGTTTATCCCTGGGAAGTCGTGTGGTGGAAGGAGAAAATATCCACAAACCATCCTGTTGTTGTTTGTGTCTCTTCTGGGGGGCCCGCCACCCAGCTCCCAAATAAGTCATACACAGAGGCTTATACTTAATTATAAATGCCCGGTCTTAGTTTGGCTTGTTTCTTGCCAGCTTTCCTTAACTTAAATTATCTAGTCTACCTTTCACCTCTGGGCTTTTCCCATTCTCTTACTTCTGTAAATCTTACTCTTACTCCGTGGCTGGCTGTGTAGCTGGCCCCTGGAGTCCTCCTCCTTCTCTAGCTGCCTCATTCTTCTGTCTTCTCCCAGATTTCTCCTTCTATATATTCTCTCTGCCTGCCAGCCCCGCCTATTTCTCTCTCCTGCTTCACTATTGGCCGTTCAGCTCTTTATTAGGCCATCAGGTGTTTTAGACAGGGAAAGTAACACAGCTTCACAGAGTTAAACAAATGCAACATAAACAAAAGTAACACACCTTAAAATAATATTCTACTACCTCATCCTCTGACCTTCATGTGCACTGTGACACACGTACCCATACCCCTAACCCTGCCTGTAGTAAACACATAAATACATAAAAAGGCAAAGGAGAGAGACTACACCTTCTCTGTTCTAAAGGGGCACATGGGTGGACAGGACCTGCAGCCTGACAAAGCTACTGGTTGGGCCGGGACCAAAGCCAAGAGTAGAGTAGAGACCTTCTCATGCCATGACCGAGGCCTGTCTGTACCACCCTGCTGCTCTGGGGAAGGCCACTTCAGGCCTGATGGAAATCGGGTGTGTGTGTGGGGGGGGGGTGTCAATGAGAAGAGCCTCTGGCACCTCTGGCCCTCACCCAGGGATCTAGAGGTCATCTCCAGAAGGCTTTCTGAGAACCCAAGAATGCCTACCGTTTGCCATGTGCTAGACACATACCAGGTGGCTGATGCTTTGTGATATTGGCCTGACAATCCTGACAGTTCTGAAGTGAAGAGGCCATGGTTCAGCCTGTTTCCATGTTGCTGGTGAGAGAATTTACAAGAGAACAGCCAGCGTGCCCCCACACCAGCTCATGCCTGGAGTCCAGCACTTGGGAAATGGGGGCAAGAGGATCAGGAGTTCAAGGTCGGGCCTGGAGAGATGGCTCAGCCGCTAAGAGCACTGGCTGCTCTTGTAGGGGACCCAGGTTCTATTCCCAGCACTCTGGTGATGGCTCCCAACGTCTGTAACTCCAGTTCAGGAGGTTCTGTTGTCCCTTTCTGGCCTGCATGTTGTATACAGACACACACATAAAGGCAAAACACCTATAAACATACAGTAATTTAGAAAAAAAAAAGTTAAATTTAGAAAAAAAAAAGTTCAAGACCATCTCCTGCTCCAAATTCAAGGACAGTTTGGACTATATAAGATCCTAATGAGAGAGAGAGAACAGCAGAGATATCCACAGTGTGGTCCTCGTAAGGACCCTCTGCAGACAGAACCTCTGGGGACCTCTCCTGGGCCCCCAGCATCCAGCTGCAGTAGGGTATCAGAGTTCACCAGGCCTGTGAGAAGAAGACCACAATAGCCAGCCCCCTCCCTTCTTCCCTGACAACTGGGCAGCTGCCCTGGGCAGGGTAGAGGGTAGAGGGAAGGGAGAGAGATGAGCTGCAGAGAAAGGGTGGAGGCTGCAGGGAGAGACCAAGAGGAGAGGGGGAAGGCTATACCCTGACCAGAGGGGAAACAGGATGTGGATTCCGGGGCTGCTGTGTGAGGTGTCGAGAGAGTGCGGGACAGGAGAGGGGAAGAAGGAGACAGAGAAAGTAGCAGGAGGTGGAGGCTGGGCCTGGAATCCCAGGACTAGGGAGGTTTTTGAGGCCAGCCTGGACTACAGAAACAGACAAAAGAGGTCAAGGCGGGTGGGTAAGCAGGAAGGGAATTTTGGAAACTTAATTGGGGTGATATGTGAGATTTGATTTCATAGACCCAAAAAGCTGAAAAAATACTTACACTGTTTTTCAGGTGGCTGAGTTAAAGGCAAAGGCGCTTGCTGTAAAATCCTGACTTCTTGAGCTGGAACCCCAGAGTCCATGGTTTGGAAGGAGAGAATTGACTTCCACCCATTGTTCTCTGACTACCTCACACTCACATGGCATGTGCGTGTGCGCGCACAGAATAAAACCGTGATTTAAAAATGTTGGAGTGAGAGGTGGTGGCACACTCCTTTAATCCCAGCACTTGGGAGGCAGAAGCAGGTGGATCTCTGTGAGTTCAAGGTCGGACTGGTCTACATAGTTCCAAGAGAACCAAAGCTATATAATAGAGAGACTTTGTCTGACATGCACACACAAAAAGTCTTCTAAAACAGGCAAAGAGACCCATCACCCTGACGGCTGAAATGTGTAGCCTCCCACTATGCACCAGGCCCCGGGGCAGGTGCTCTTCTATAGGAATCCATTTACATCTACAGTAGCGCAATAGGCATGGGTATCCCCATTTCACAGATGAAGCAACCAAGACTGGAAAGGTAAAACCACATGTCCAAGGTCACGTGTGTGTGTGTGTGTGGGGGGGAGCTGGTATAAAACAACTTGTCTATTATTTTAATCTGATAAATGTATTTTCCTACTTTTTTAAAAATATGAGCTGCTTTATATCTTATTTGTGATTGGATGGGGATATATAGGAGGCAGGCATGTGCCATCATGTGCCCACCTCAACCCCCTTCTGTATTGTCTCCATTCTCTGTATTGAGCTGGAGCTGAGTGCTACAGGGTCATCATTTCATTGGGGGACTTGAGTTCAGTTTTCCAGAGCACCCATGGATGAGACCCTTGCTACCCTTGCAAACAGCTCAGAACCAGGAAGTAAGTAGCTGAGAAAGGAGGCAGACCTGGGTGCGTCAAGTCAGTGGGCGAGATGGATGAGAGTTAGCGGAGATGAGCGCCAGGTAATCATAGAGAACAGCAGTGTGGAAAGCCACCTTCTCTCTTGCTCTAGATGCCTGCCAACAGCAGCTGCCAGGTACAACTCCACCTGATTGAGGGACTAAGGATGTTATTCCAAGTCACCCTAGAAACAGCCTACTAGAACCCTGTGTATCTCCCTTTTTGCCTTGGCTGTTAGGGAGCTCTTAGAGTAGTTACCTCTTTTGGTCTCAGTAACTAATTCAGTCTGTATTTGTTTGTTTGTTTCATGTAGTCCAGGCTGGCCTTGAACTCCTGAACCTCATGCCTCTACTTTCCTAGTGCTAGCATCATAGGTGTGTGCCACCACAAACATGTCTTTAAATTTTTATGTATTTATTTCAGGACTGGGGATTGAACGGAGGACTTGGAACATGCTAGGCAAGCACTCTATCACTGAGCTATACCTCCAGCCCTCTGGAAAGGTTTCTTTTGATTTCTCTTTTTTGTCTGTTTTGTTTTGGACAGATCCCTCTAATTTTAGCTGTCCTAGAACTTGAGACCCTCCTGCCTCGACCTCCGAGTGCTAGGATTACATCATGATGTAATCATGATTACAAGGGTGCCATCACTCCATGTTCAATCTTCCTTTTAATTTTTAATTGTTTTTATTTTATTATTTTGGAGGGGGTGGTTTGAGACAGGGGCTTACTATGTAACCCAGGCTGGCACAGACTCATGATGTAGATCAGGCGAGCCTTGAACTCACTGCAATCCTCCTGGTCATGTCTCCTAAATGCTGAGGTCCGGAGACACACTGCTACACTGGTGCTCAGTTGCATTGGCGGGTTGGGGGCCGGGGTCTCGCTGTGTAGCCTTGGCTGGCCTGGAACTCACTCTGTAGATCAGGCTGGTCTGGAACTCTCAGAGATATTGCCTTTGCCTCCAGAGTGCTGGGACTAAAGGTGTGTGCCACCAGGCCTAGCTTGAACTTCATTTTTATTTATTTAGTGTGTGTGTGTGTGTGTGTGTGTGTGTGTGTGTGTGTGTGTGTGTGTTCGAGATAGGGTCATGATTCCAGGTTAACCTTTGTCTTGACTAGGGTTTCTATTGCTGTGAAGAGACACCATGACCACAGCAACTCTTATAAAGGAAAACATTTAATTGAGGTGGTGGCTTATAATTTCAGAGGTTTAGTTCATTATGACAGGGAGGATGGTGCTGGCTACATCTTGATCAGATGCAACAGGAAGTGGACTGAGGCACTGGGTGTGGCTTGGGCATATATGAGACCTCAAAGCCCACGCCCACAGTGACATTCTTCTTCCAACAAAGCCGTACCTCCTAATAGTGCCACTCCCTGTGAGCTTATGGGGGCCAATTACATTCAAACTACCACAACCTTACACTTCTGGTACTCCTGCCTCCATCGCCTGAGCACTAGAATTCAGTGTTTGGTTTCAACCTAGGGCCTTGTGTATACTAAGCAAGCACTCTACAACACCACTACATAGCAAGTTCAAGGCCATCCTGGGCTATATGAGCACTTTTTTTAAAAAACATTTATTTATTATGTATACATTGTTCTGCCTGCATGTCAGAAGAAGGCACCAAATCTCATTATAGATGGTTATGAGCCACCATGTGGTTGCTGGGAATTGAACTCAGGACCTCTGGAAAAGAAGTCAGTGCTCTTAACCTCTGAGCCATCCCCGCCTTTTTTTTTTAATTCACAGTGTGAATGAGGTGGTTGAGAAATAGACAGAGGCAGATTTTTTGGGATATAGGAATAAGTGTGGAACGGGGCCAAGCAGGGTGGCTAGAAGAGCTAGTACAGTAAAGTCGGCCTAGCCATTTGGAGAAGGGGCAATTGGTACTAAAGGTGTTTGCTGGGGAGCTGGGGCGGGAGGAATGAAGGAGTTGAAAAAGAGTGAGAAAGATGGAGTTGGCTGTGTCAGGAGAACCTGAAGAGTCCTCCGGGTGGCACCTGGGCAAAGCCCCTGGCATGGGAGGAAGTCCAAGGCCTCTGAAGATGGGGCAGCAGCTGAGCTGCAGGGAGGGCTGGAGAGGTTCACCCTGGACTCTCTGGGGACTGCTGTGGTTAGAGCTTTCCTGGAAAACTAGCCTCAGAAGCAAAGCAAAACCTGGCAGTCCTGGGGCTGGGCGGGGACTCCACTGGGAGGCCATCGGCTGCTGTAGTGACGGACGGACGGTTGCGGCCTTTGGGCTGAGGTGAGGCGCCCTTGAAACAGACCCAGGTTGTTCTGCCTGCTGAGTCCAGGGCATGGGAAAGGTCAGAGCCACCCTGCTAAAGCTGTCCCCTCCCTCCTTGAACACCTTTCTCTCAGCTGTCAGCTGCTTGAGTCCAAGCCATCACCATCTCCGTGAGGCTTTCCTGGCCACTTTGATTTGTCAGGGGGCAGGTGGGGCCTTCCCCATCTCAGCTCACTCACACCTCCCTGTGGCTGTTCATATATACTCCTACCCTACCCTGCCCAGTAGGCTTCCTCGGGTGGTCTCCTCAGCCTGACCCTAATTCTGCAGCCCAGCACACAGTGCTCCAGAAATGTCAATCAAACTCCTCTCTTCAATGACTATTGTTTTAGACTTCATAGGACCCCATTTAACAAAAGAAAATCCTGGGGGTCAGTGGGGTGAAGTGACTTGCCCCGTGTCACACAACCAGTCTGGCAGTGTGGGATTTGAACCTGCTTCTCGTTTCCGACTCTTCCCCTCCACTATGATGTATGTGTCATCCTACAGCCTGTTCCCATGGGGGTGGAGGGAGAATGTGGATGCCCATTGCGCCTGCATAAGGTGTGGCCCTTGAGTATGGAGAGAGCTACGTAGAATCTGTAGGGCTCAGTCTCCTTGGATATGAAAGGAAAGGTTGGATATTTTCCTTTTGTGATCCTGCTAGTCCCTTTGCACCATCTGGGGAGCTGTGAGAAGTGCCTGCTGGCTGATCCTCCCTGGTTAATTGACTCCTAATCCCTAGTGGAGAGGTCCCAAAGTATATAAAACCTCAGGGGCTTTGTGTTCATGGATAGAGAACACACAGCAATAGGTGGGAAGTCACTCTTCCCTGCAGGATCCAAAGAGCAGGACATGTTGCTGTGTAGAGGTGAATTCTGGTCCCCACCTACCCCTTCCTTTGCCAAGCCTGGCGTGGACAGCCTCACTCAGCGTGGTTGTAGGTCACACAGCTGAGAAATGGCCTCATGGGCTTTCATCCAATTCTGTTGCTAGGAGCTACAGGCCCTTGAGAGAAGGTCCTGGGCAGGTACAGGAGGAGAGTGGGCAGGCTGGTCCTTTCCCAGCCTGCAGGTCTCCTAACATCTGGGTTGGCTGCTGTCCCTGTGACCTATGAGGTGTGCTGAGATCCCATGGTGCTCTAACCACATGACTCACACTGTTTGGGCTGCTGCTGTCTGTGGAGACACCATGAAGTCATTGTGCCCCGGCCACCTCCTAGCCCAACACGTGCCCAGGCACCTCCACTACCCACTGAGGTCCAGGCTCCTGTTGTGGCAGGCCAGAAAAGACATGTAGTCAGTGAGTATGGCATCATGGGTTGGGGTGGGGTGGGGCAAAAACAACTCTGTGGGAGATTGACGCTACTAACGTTGATGCCAGTCACTGACAGACCTCATGTCCAACACCTGCCCCTCACTTGTGTGTGGTCTAGGGCCGACCCTCAGCTTTCTGTGAGCTCTACAGATGGTGTGGAAAAGGGCTCATGGCCAAGTGTGGTGGCTCATGCCTGCATTTTAGTGCCTGAGAGGCAGAATGCTTACTTTATTCCAAAGCTCTGATGGTGGACATTCCATCCCTAAGGCTTCTGTGGTGCTTTTGGTTAACAGCTTAGGGACGGGATGACTCGTTTCAGCTCATGGTCCTCCGGTTCCATCTCTCTCAGGCCTATGGCAAAGCAGGACACTGGGGTGAAGGAAGCTGCTTACCTCATGGCGGCCAGGAAGCAGAGAGGGAGGCAGGGGCTGGGGACGGATGGACACTTCAAGGGCACATCCTCAGCCGCTCACTACTTCACCAAGGCCCTACCTCCTTGTTTCTACCACCCTTCTGAGGGTGCCATCAGATGACAGATGGATCTGTTGATTGGGCCAGAGCCATCAGGATTCAATCATTTCCCCCACAGCTTCACCTGTGGTCTTCACTGGAGACCAAGCCTTCCACATATGTGTTTATGAGAGCATTTCATATCCAAATCATATCAGGCTCACCCTTAGTAAAAGATGTTTCAATAAAGCGCCTTCCTGGAAGACAAGGAAGCTAAGCCCGTGTGAGATGGGCCACATGAGCCTTATTGATAAAACCTGTTAGGGACTGTCCACACTGCATCACCTGTATGACAAGCCCTTCTTGGGCTTTAGCACTTGAACAAAGGGCATCTCCCAAATGAAAAGGCCTTTTGTCCTTTGATTGTGAGTTCAGAGACAGTTCATCACATTTTCCCTGCTGTCTTGCCTAAGAAGGTGCTCAGAGCAGGTTTCAGCTGACTATACACTTCCGGAGACCAGAGATGGGGCTGCCAACTTCCAACGCAGAGAGCCATTTTGGCAAACTTTAGGGTGGGTGAAATAAAATGGAGACGAGATAACTTTTTTGGCTTAGAATGGTTCATAAAATATTTTTTTCCAAGGGCTAGAGAATTGGCTCAGTGGTCAACAGCACTTCCTGCTCTTTCGGAGGCCCTGGATTTGGTTTCTAGCACCCACACAGGCAGCTCACAATGGCCTGTAACTCCAGGCATGGGGAATCCAATGCCCTCTGCTGGCCTCCACAGGCACTACAGTCATGTGGTGCACATACACACAAGTAGGCCCACACACATACAAACACATTTTTAGAAAATAATTTTCCAGTGATCTTTGTTTCCTAATAGTAGTTTATTGTGAATGCTGTAAATGTTACTGTGTTACTTGATGGTGTGTAAATTGTGAGAGAATGATAATGAAAGTGAATTTCAATTGGAGGTGGGCCGGGCTGGGGTCAGGGATGCATCATGGACAAGCAAGCCTGGAAAAGAAGTTAATACATGGCAGACACTGTGACAGAACCAGTGAGGAGAGAGGAATGGGCTAGCTAGAGTGTGGCCCAAGAGACCAAAGAAGGGCAAGACAGGTAAGCATGTGAGTGTAGGCAGAAGCTTCTCTCCTGCCTGCTTGTTCCCAAATACCCAGCAGCCGCTTCCCAAATGATTGACTCGGAGGCTTAATATTACTTATAAATGCTCGGCCAGTAGCTCAGGCTTATTACTAACTAGCTCTTACACTTAAACCCATAATTCTTATCTATGTTTAGCCATGTGGCTTGGTACGTTTTCTTAGTGTGGCATTCTCATCTTGCTTCCTCTGCATTTGGCTGGTGACTCCTGACTCTGCCCTCCCTCTTCCCAGCATTCTTCTTTTTTTCCCAGCATTCTTAGTTTGGTTGCCCTGCATCCACTTCCTGCCTGGCTACTGGTCAATTAGCATTTTTAAACCAGTTGAGTGACAAATCTTTACAGTGTACAAGAGAATTATTCCACAACATGTAAGGGCAAATGAGATTCCAAGATATAGTTCTGAAAGGAGGTAAACAGGCTGGATTTGAACCCAGGCCCTCCTACCAGGCAGGGAAAGGAGCAGTTGGCTCAAATTCTCAGGGCAACTGGTCTTCAAAATATCTATAAATATACTGACAGGATCTTGCTTTGTAGCCAAGGCTAGCCCCAAACCCTGTTCTTCCTTGCTTTCTGGAGGCACATTCTTGCAACCCTAGCACTTTCGAGATGAGACAGGTGGGAGCAATCTAAGGTCAGCTTCCACTACACAGTGAGTCTGAGGCCAGCTTGAGCTACATGAGACCCTGTTGATGGTTGGCACACATTGTCAGTTTGACAGGACCTAAAATCACCCAGGAAATGGGTCTCTGAGCGTGTCTGCAAGGCTCGTAGTGATTATGTTCATCGATGTGGTAGGACCCATCCTAACTGTGGGCGGCACCCTTCTCTACAGGGGATCCTGGACTGTGAAAATGGAGAAAGTGAGTGGTCAGCAGTAAGTGCTCATCCTTCCAGGTTCCTGACTGTGGGTGTGATGTGACCGGCCACTTCACATTCCTGCTGCCTCGACGACCCCACCATCATGAACTGTACCTTGAACTTTGAGCTAAAATAAATCCTCCCCTCTGTCCTCAGACTGTTGTTGTTCTTGGAGTGTTTTATCACAGCTGCAAGAAAAGAAACAAGGATAATTTGTCTCACAAAACAACGTGTGTGTGTGTGTGTGTGTGCACACGCGCACGCACGCGCGTGTGTGAGTATGTGTGTGTGCATACGTGAGTATGTATGTGTGTGAGAGTGTGTGTAAGTGTATGTGTGAGTATATATGAGTATGAGTGTGTGTGCATACATACTTATAGATACCAAATATCCCCTCATAGAGTAGATAGACACTAGTTTTGTTATTACAGTTGTGTTGAGAATGTTTTGGCAGAGCCGTTAGGGCCATGGTAAATATTCCAATGTGGTGTATTTATTGAAGTTGGAAAACACGCTTGAGCCCAACTGCTGAGGCATCCACGCTGTGTATTCACCCCAGAGAAGCGCATTCTCCAGACATGCTGGAGACTCATAGCAGAAAGCTCAGCTCGTGACGCACAGTCGCTGGGAGTGGTTTGCATACCCCTCATCAGAAGGACAGGTGAAAACGGTCTATTTGTCACACAGAATTGTGAGTGGCAGTGTATATGAACAGACTTGGGTGACATGGGTCAATATGAACACAACTCTAGAGCACCATGCCACACCCTAAAAGCAAGGTAACAGGGTGCACACAGTAGGACAGCATCATTTAAACCTGAACAGCACTCAGAGGCTGAGGCAGGTGGATCTCTGAGATCCAGGCTAGCCTGCTCTACATGGGGAGTTCCAAGACAGCCAGGGCTACACAGAAAAATCCTGTATCAAGAAACCAAAAAAGCAAACAAACAAAAACTTGAAGGGAGCTTAGCATAGAAATGATGTAAGTGAGAAGTTCCTAACTGAACCCGAGATCTGTCAACTCTGGGGAGGAGTGGGTGTGGGGATTGCAAGGGGCTACCCAGGGGCTTCAACCATTTCTGACAGTTTTAATTTTAAAAGGAAAGAGATACGGGGTGTGGTAGCATATATTTGTAACCTCAGCACTCAGTAGGGGCAGAAGGATCAGGAGTTCAAAGTCAGCTTATGATAAATGAGATTCAAAAAGCTAGACTCTAGGGGGGAAAAAGGAGTTGAAGGAAATCTGCTAAAATGTGAGGCTGTGTGGACCCTCGTCTGTACATGTGTATATGTATACTAATATTCTCTATGGTCTCGTTTGCTTGCAATGGTTCATTACATTGTGTGTGTGTGTGTGTGTGTGTGTGTGTGTGCATGTATGCATGGAGGCAGCCACACTCAGTAACTAATCAGTTGATCATGACTGCTTCTGAATGACAAGATCACTTGTTATTTTATCTTTTAAAATTAATACATATCAGGCTGGAGAGATGGCTCAGCCATCAAAGGCTAGGCTCACAACCAAAAATTAATATATATTAGTTATATGTAACAGGTTCTATTATGACATTTGCATACACATATATGATGCATTCAAAAAGGTGAATTTGATCCTATTCACCTCCTTCCCATGACTCTCACTAGTCCCTCACCTGCTCCCGCTGATTCCCTTCTGTCTTGGTCACTGTTCTATTGTTGTGAAGAGAGACTGTGACCAAAGCAGCTTATAAAAGAAAACATTTAACTGGTGGCTTGCTGACAGTTTCAGAAGGTGAGTCCATGGCCATCATGGCAGGGAGAATGCCAGCAGGCAGGCAAGCATGGCACTGGAGCAGTAGCTGAGAGCTCACATCCTGATCTGAAAATTGGAGGGAGAGAGAGAGAGAGAGAGAGAGAGAGAGAGAGAGAGAGAGAGCGCGAGCGAGCTGGTATGGGGCTCCTGAAACCTCAAAGCCCTTCCCTAGTGAGACATCTCCTCTAACAAGGCCACGCCTCCTAATCCTTCCCAAATAGTTCCTCCAACTGGAGACCAAGCATTCAAATATATGAGCCTATGGGAGCCATTCTCATTCAAACTGCCACATTTTTGTTCCCCAAACAGTCTCCCTTTTACTTTCAAATCATTTTTTCAATAACCCAGCATGTTTCACTAGGTTGCTTACCGAGTATGGTTGAGAGCTTGCTTACCTGAGTGTGGGCACCTCAGCAGTGACTATATCATTGAAGAAAATTTCTCTCCTTCCCCCGAGATTACTCCTTTTTATTCCTCTGGTTTTTCATTCTCCATATAATCTTGTTTTCTTATAGTGAATATATGTAACCTGAATAATCTTTTAAGGCATAAGTATATCTTAAAAAGAAAAGGAAAGAAAAAAGAAGGAAGGAAAGAAAGAAAAGAAGGAAGGAAGGAAAAGAGAGAGAAAAAGAAAGAAAGAAAGAAAGAAAGAAAGAAAGAAAGAAAGAAAGAAAGAAAGAAAGAAGGAAGGAAGGAAAAGCAATAGTGAACATACCCTGGGCGGACACAGCAACGGGGCAAAGGCCTGGCAGTGTAGAAGCTGCCAGAATGTTGGTACAAGACACAGAAGCAAGGGGAAGACAGCCCACCAGAAAGGGAGCCTGAGCAACATTGGTCTGTGAGCACCAGGCCAGAGAGCTGCACTTGACCCTGAATGCCATAGAGCCTCACACTGGTTCTGGTCTCTGGGGAACCCCATGCATGTTCCTAGGAAGAAGCTTCCACTGGGATTTCAGAATGCAGACCTTTCCCTTTAGTTAGAGCTAGCAAGAAGGATCCCAGGCAGATTCTGCTTCTTCAGAATGGCCCAGCCCAGCGCTGCCTATCCCAGGTCAATGCCCAGGTCTACTTGGACCTCATTCACTGTTAGAGCTGTCTGGGGTGGATAAGGAAATCAAGAAGCTGGACTCAGTGTGGCTGTCTTCTTCAGTGTCCTGAGCTCAGCTCTGGGGCCTGGGAGAAGTCCAAGGGCCTGGAGGATGCTTCCAATTTGAACTAAGAATTTTAATGATGCTAAAGTAACCACAGCCACCAAAACTACACACTCCCAACCTGTGAATGGAGATCATTTCAATTGCAAATTATAAAACTAGATTACTTTATAAAGAAAAAAATCACTTTGGGGAGTGCGTCTGTTTGAATACATTGGATAAGAGAATGGTCCCCAGAGGCTGGCACCCCAAAGGTCCTGCATGGCCCATAGAGGTGCTACATTTAAAACAGGAGCAGGGCTGGGAGTGTGGCTCGGTGGTGGAACAAGAGCCCAGTGAAACATGCGGGAGGCCCTGGGCTCCTTCCTAGGGACAGCAAAAACAGAGCAGACTAAACAGGAGAGGATGGATATGTGGTGTGTGCCGTTCAGGAGAGGACAGACATACATGGGCAGCCAGGAGGTCACAGGGCAAGCCCATGTGCTCACTCCACCTAGACAAGGCAAGGTAAACTGAGCCATCCCCAAAGGGAAAGCAGAAACATCACAGTGTCTCAGAGGCGGAGCAGCAAGGTCAGGAGTCCAAAGTCGTCCTTGGCTAGATAGGGACTTCAAAGCCAGCCTGGGCTACATAAAACCCTGTTTCAAGAAACAATAACGCTGTCAGGCAGTAGTGGCACGCGCCTTTAAAAAATCTCAGCACTCAGGAGGCAGAGGCAGGCAATCTCTGTGAGTTCAAGGCCAGCCTGGTCTACTGAGTGAGTTCCAGGATAGCCAGGACTGTTTCATAGAGAATCACAGAGAAATCCTGTCTCAAAAAAAACCAAAAAAAAAAAAAAAAAA
>CABHPP010137203.1:0-64426 GCA_902168425.1 Peromyscus attwateri | reverse complement strand
ACCCCTTCTCAGAAGGTCTCAATGATAAACCAAAGCCTGAATCCACCAAAGCTCACCCTGGGGGACCAATGAGTCTATTTGGCTTGCTTATAGAGCATGATGAGGGGTTACTGGCAGAAGTGTGGGTGACCCTAAAGCAGCCACACTGGGAAGTCTGCACCCAGCATGATGATGTGCCACCATGGCTGTGTAGATGGAGCCCCTTATCCCCCAGTCTTCCCCAACTATATATTCTAGCTCCTTCCTGAGACCTGAAGGTCATGTGCAGTCAGGACAGACTGTCATGCAATTGGTTGGAAGGAGCGACTGGATATTCAGGTGAGGGTCCAGCGGTCCTCCCCACGCCCTCCTTTTTGAGGGACCACCCACACCAACGAGCTTATCTGTGATGATCTGCTGCTAGCAGGCATGGCTGAACTCATGAAGACGTGGCTGTTGGGCTTGGAGGATCGTGCTGTCCAATAACTCGTACGTGGTGTTTGTGCAGACGTCGGTTTCCAGCCCCTCTGGGTGAATACTGAAGAGTTCAGCTGCTGGACTGGGTCTGACGAGTGCCCCGAGTGCTTTGAGAAACTGACACTGTCTTCTGAAAGGGCTGCCCTCTTCCTGTTCCCACCGGCCTCCTCCAGCAAGCGTTCCTGGTGCTTGTCAGCATCTGATGACATCAGCATCCCGTGGGTTGTTCTCAAAGGTGTGTGAGGAGGGAGATTTTCAAAATGTAAGTATCCTGCTGTCAGAATTGAGTGGCTTCATGCCAAGCTCAGAATGGAAGTCAAATTCCTTGTGGCAGCCTTCAAAGGCTGGTGGGATCCTCACCTCCGCCACCTTCTCATCTCTTCTCTTCTGCTCCTAAGCACCAGCTACCTCCACATTCCTAGGAATTACCAAACTCATGGGCCTCAGGGCCTTTGCACATGCTGTGCCCAGGCCTGCCTGACATCTTCCTCCAGCATGAAGCAAGGTGTTCTTCCTTAGCTGCTGAGTCCCAGGAATGCCACCTTCCCAAGGGGCTTTGCCTCCTACACACACATACCACACAACAGCCCCGCTGTACCAGGCTCTTTCTTTTTGTCCACCGACCAGCTCCCAAATCAAGTCATGGAGACTTACTAGTTATGAATTCTCGGCCTAGCTTAGGCACCTTTCTGGCTAGGTCTTTTAACTTAAGTTAACCTGTTTCTCTTTATTCACCTTGGCCTCGGGGCTTCTTACCTTCCTTCCTTCTGTATGTCCCACTTCCCCCGCTTCTCGCTTCTCGTGTCTGGCTGCCCCCCCCCCCCTGTGTCCCTCTCTTTCTCCTCATTCTCTCCTCCTCCCTTCCCTTCTCTTCTCTCCTAGATTTTTCCTTCTACGCATCCTCTCTGCCTGTCAGCCCTGCCTGTCCTTTCTCTGCCTAGCTATTGGCCAGCTCTGTTTTTTTTTTTTTTTTTTTTTTTTGGTTTTTCAAGACAGGGTTTCTCTGTGTAGTTTTGGTGCCTGTCCTGGATCTCGCTCTGTAGACCAGGCTGGCCTCGAACTCACAAAGATCCGCCTGGTTCTGCCTCCTGCCAAGTGCTGGGATTAAAGGCGTGCGCCACCACTGCCCGGCCATTCAGCTCTTTATTAGACCAATCAGGTGCCTTAGACAGGCAAGGTGAAACAAACGCAACACATCTTTACCTAATTAAACACACATCCTTACATCATTAAATAAATGCAGCAGAAACAAATATAACACATCTTTACACAGTTAAAGTAACATTCTGCAGCATAAACAAATGTAACACATCTTTGCCTAGTTAAAATAATATTCCACAACACCCCGCCCTTTTCTATTATACTGTCAAAGCCTTCATAGTTTAGGACATTGCTTACTACTTCCTGGATCCATCTTGTGAGCTATCCTTTGCTTCTTTAGTGTCTAAATCTATGCAGCCCTGTCCACAAAGGTAGGTGACTTCCAAGTTCCATTTGCAACTAAATTTCCAGCCCTTCAAATAGAGTTTGGCACCCAGAAGGAAGTCAGTAAAAGTTTATTGCATGGACCATGAATTCCATTTCCCACCCACTGGAATGGCTAGAACCCAAAGTAAGGCTGTGGAGAATGGAGAGTTTTGATACATTGGCAGTAAAACGTCCCTTCCCCAGGAAGGTAAACAAGTAGCCTCTGTGTGAGCAGCTGTCTGTGCCTCAGGGACACACCCAGAAGAAAGGGAAACCCGTGTCCATGCAAAAATGTCTCCATGTTCCCAGTAGTGCTACTGTGCTGACAGTGCAAATGTCCCTCGGCTGACAGACGTGAAGAAAACATGGCTGTGAGGGAGCATCACACACACACTCACTTTATGACCTCACCTGTGTGAAATGTCTAGGGTCGGGAAGTCGGAAAAGGCAGATGATAGATTAGTAGTTGCGGGGGGGGGGGGGGGGGGGGGGGGGACAGGGATGGGAGAGGACCACTACTGAGAAACCCAGGAGCCCTGCAGAGGGGTTGGGGGAGAGGAAGGGTGGAGAGATGCTCTGGAATTAGTGGTAATCCTGTAACTTTGCGATGGTGCTAAGAACCAGGGGATTGGTTCACTGAGGGTGAAATGTCCAATTTGTGGTATGTAGATGATGTCTGTAATCTTTGAAAGGCATATACAACACACACATCCATAACAGTCTTATTTAGTCTTATTTACAACTACCCCCAGATGGATAGAACCAGATGTCCATCCTGGTTAATAGATGGTCTGTCCATCAAATGGAATATTACTCAGCAATGAAAAGACGTGAGGTAGTGACCCAAGTCACAACATGGACAGCCCTTGAAACGGTCTATTAAGTGAAATACACCAAATGAGCACCTGCTGCTAGAGCAGTGGTTCTCAACCTGGGGATTGTGACCCCTTTAGCAAACCTCTGTCTCCAAAATATTTACATTACGTTCATAACAGCAGCAGAATGACAGTTCTGAAGTAGTAATGAAAATAATGTTAGGGTCGGGGGTCACCCCAGCATGAGGGACTGTGTTAAGGGGTCACAGCATTAGGAAAGTTGAAAACCGCTGCTCTAGAGTGAATTTATATAAGATATGGGCAGCAAAATGGCTCAGCAAGCTGCGAAGCTTGACAACCTGGGTTTGGTTCCTGGGACCCACACGGTGGAAGGGGAAGTGACTCTCTCAAGTTGTTTTCTGACTGGCACAGGCGCGTTGGGGCACGTGAGGGGCCCCCTGGTAAATAAAACTGTAATAAAAAAGTCTAAATTGTCTCTAATAATAGGCACATCTATGGAGATGGGGTGGCCTAGGGCTGAAGAGGGAGAACAAGAGCGCGTAGAGGCCTGGGGGCGGCTGCTAAGGGGCCCGAAGAGCCTCCAGGAAGAAGGTTCTGGAACTCAGTTCCGGCAATGGCACCACAAGCACACTAGACCATTGTGTTGTTTGCTTTAAATTATAGGTGAATCCAGACGTGGTGATGTATGTCTCTAATCTCGTCACTTTGAGGTGGAGGCAGAAGCCTCTGGCGTTATCTTTTACGACATAGTTTGTGGCCAGTCTGGGCTAAATGAAACCTTGTCTCAAGCCCTCCCTTTTAAACAAATAAAACTCTGAAGTTGATTGAATGAATGAATGAGAAGAGGGAGAAAGCCAGGAACTCTTTTCCTCAGGTCTGGGCAGAACTGGCTCCTTAAGATATCCAGGTCCGAGGGGCGCACGCCTTTACTCCCAGCACTCAGGAGGCAGAGGCAGAAGAATCTCTGTGAGTTCAAGCCTGGCCTATACCGCAAGCTCCAGGCCAGGCCAGTCTACATAGCGAGATCCTGTCTCAAAAAACAAAGTAACAAGCAAACGAGATACCGAGTTGAGGAGCCACGGTCACCGGTTGGTCTCTTCTTCCCGGCCTCCACTGTTCTCCGCTCTGAGGTCTGAGTCCAGCACAAACCCATCCTGGCGGCGGGAGGAGGCGGCTGGCGTGGACCGTGGCTGCCCTCTGGTGGCGATCTGAAGTGCGCCCCTGGGAATGGCTTGAGGGGAGGGGCGTGGCAACGGCATTAGAGAGCTGAGGAGACTCGGGGAGATGGAAAAACTTCTAGATATCTGGTGGAAAGGGACAGAACCGAAACTGGACATCAGAACACACTCCTCTGGCCTCTCCACCCAAACGCAGATACGACAGACAGACACGCACGCACGCACGCACGCACACTGGTGAAAGAGAAAAATCTTTGGGGCTGGGGAGATAGTTGAGTCAGTAAAGTAATTAATTGCCTTGTAAGCACGTGGAACTGAGTTTGAGCCCAAAAGTTTACATAAAAATAAAAAGAAGACCAACAATCCAGGGCTAAATAGAGATATCCTGTCTCAAAAATTAAGAGGAAAGAAGGAAGGAAGGAAGAAAGAAAAGGCAGAGCGTGGAGGTCCACCCTTGTAATCCCAGGACTGGGGAGGCAGAGACAGGCGGGTCCCTGGTGCTCCTGACACCCTGCCCAGGCTGCTTGATGAGTTCCAGGCTAAGTGAGTGATCCTGTCTTAGAGAGAGAGAGAGAGAGAGAGAGAGAGAGAGAGAGAGAGAGAGAGGGAGAAGGGAAAAAGGTGAAAAGGTGGATTGCTCCTGAGAGGGTGTCCTCTGGGCTCCATATGCATGCACACACACATGTCCCCCCCCCCCCCCCGTGTGTGTACCCACACACACCTGTGCACCAATCTACCGTGATTACCACATACATCCGCACATATAAAACTGCTGTTTACAGACAACAGGTTATCATGCTGGAACAACAGAAACATAGATGCTGACCTGTGGGTCCTGTACCTTTGCTCAGGGTGAAAAGCAGTTTGCAAAACAGGGTGTGCAAGACCGTATGTTCCTTCCTGAGCTTGTGTTTCCTCGTTGCTTTTCTGCAGCAATCATTCAGGGCTTTCGTCATAAGGGAAGAACGGTAGCTGGACTTTGTGGCTCGGGCCTGTGATGTTTACTACTTGGAGGCTGAGATCAGCCAGGGCTGGAGTCTAAGAGAGTGTGTTCAAGGCAATCCCGGGGAACCCAGTGAGACTGTCTTGAAATGAAAATTGAAGTGGGGGGTGGGGAGAAGAGGAGACAGGTTGCAGATATAGCCTAGGGATGAAACTCTTGCCTGCTGTAAGTGAGGCTCTAGGTTCGGTCCTCGGTACGGAAAAAAGAAAAAAAGCTGGGCATGGTGGTGCACACCTTTAATCCCAGTACTCAGGAGGCAGAGGCAGGCCAATCTACAGAGGGAGTCCAGGACAGTCAGGACTACTCAGTGAGACCCTACCTCATAAAAAAGGAAGGAAGGAAGGAAGGAAGACAAAATGCCCTGGATGACTTAGATACTGCATGTATGTGTGTGTGTGTGTGTGTGTGTGTGTGTGTGTGTGTGTGTGTATGTGTGTGTGTGTGCTTGCATGTAGATGCCAGAGGCCAGAGAAAGATTTCAGGTGTCCTGCTCAGTCATTCTATCCCTTATTCCTTTAAGACAGTGTCTCTCACTGGACCTGGTGCTAGGCTGGTGGCCAGCAAGTCCCAGCCATCCTCCTTTCTCTACCCCCATAGCATTGGGGTTATAGGCACGTGTGTGACTACACCCTGTGGTGGTATTGTGTTCCCCAAAATATTGTGCACCCTAATAAACTTATCTGGGGTCAGAGACAGAACAGCCACTAGTTACAAAGGCTAGAAAATGGTGGCACTCACACCTTTAATCCTAGCATTCCAGAGGCAGAAATCCATCTGGGATCTCTGTGAGTTCAAGGCCACATTGGAAACATCCAGGCATGGTGACACATGCCTTTAATCCCAAGAAGTGAGCCTTTAATCCCAGGAGTGATGGCAAAAACAGAAAGATATATAAGGCATGGAGACCAGAAACTAGAAGATTTTGGCTAGTTAAGCTTTCAGGCTTCTAACAGCAGTTCAGCTGAGAGCCATTGGGATGAGGACACAGAGGCTTTCAGTCTGAGGAAACAAGATCAGCTGAGAAGTTGGCCAGGTGAGGTTAGCTGTGGCTTGTTCTGTCTCTCTGATCTTCCAGTGTTCGCCCCAACAACTGGCCTCAGGTTTGATTTTATCAATAAGAACTTTTAAGATTCATGCTACAGCACCCAGTTCTTACATGGGTACCAGGGGATTTGAACTCAGGTCCTGATGCTCAGGCAGCAAATAATTTCCCAGTCAAGGTCCATCTTCCTTTTGAGACAGGGTTTCTCTCTGGTCTGGAAGTCACCAAATAGACTAGACTGTTTGGCCAGTAAGCCCCAGGGATCTGCCGGGATCTGTCTCCACACCATTGGAAGTACAAGCGTGTGCCATCATGTTCAGATGTGTACGTGTGGGTTCAGCGTGTGCCATCATGTCCAGATTTGTATGTGTGGGTTCGGGAGGCTCGAACTCAGGTCCTCATGCCTGTGGGACAGCCATGGTCTCCTCAGCCCCCAAATACTTTTGTTTTGTTTTTGTTTTTGTTTTTCGAGATAAGGCTTCTCTGTGTAGCTTTGGGGTCTGTCCTGGAACTTGCCCTGTAGATCAGGCTGGTCTCAAATCCACAGAGATCCACCTGCCTCTGCCTCCCCAGTGCTGGGATTAAAGGTGTGCGCTGCCACTAACATTTATTTATTTGTACCTGTGAGTTTATTTATTGTTTGTGAGTGCCACAGCCTCTACGTGTGGAGGTCAGAGGATAACTTGTGAGAGTTGGTTCTGTTCTTTCACTGTGTGGGTCCCTGGGATCCAACACAGACCTTCAGGCTTGGTGGCAGACATCTCTACCTGCTGAGCCATCTTACCGGCCTGTTACTACATTTTTTTTCAAAAGATTTATTTTTATTTTATGTGCATGCATATTTTTCATGCATGGATGTGCTAGAGACTAGAGCATTGGATTATCAGGAACTGGAGATACAGACAGTTGTGGGAACCCATGTGGGTGCTGGGAATTGAACCTGGGTCCTCTGGAAGAGCAGCCCGTACTCATAACTATTAGACCATCTCTCCAGCCCTACTACTCCTTCTTGAGGTGACTCACTATGTGGTCAGATGCAAAGGCTGACTTTGCACCCACTCCATCCTTCTGCCATGGCAGCTAGGCCCCCCTGAGGTCCTGAGAGCTTCTGAGCAAGCACAGATGTGTGCCCACCAGGGGACCAGTCTGGAAATGTGTTGATCATCATCTGGATGAGTGAGGGGATTGCAAGATAAATTGTGTTGTAAGAAAGAACATGGACCCTTGAGAAGGGTTGTCACAGTTCTTGACATGTCCTCAGGGTCATCATGCAGGACCTCTCTGAGAAGGTAGTCCTTGAGGTGAGCTCTGACAGATGGTTAGAAGCTAACTGGGTGAAGGGAGGGGAGGAGGTTGGTCCAAGAGGGGAGAAGGTTGGTCCAGGCAGTAGGGAGGCCATGAATCTGGCCACGGTGCTGGAGTGCCCAAGAGTCGGGAGAAACAGTGGGGGCCAGGGCATGTGGCCTTGAAGGCTGCTCTTGGGATTTAGACCTTGACCCAAAGAAAAACGGCTGCCGCCTGTGTTTCAGATAGAATGACATCATAATCAAATGTATCGATCTGCTGCCATGTGGTGAACATACTGAATGGGAGGTGGCTGGAGACAATGCCAGAAGACTATGCTTTTGGAAAAGCCTAGGCTGCCCCCTTAGTTAGGGTTCTATTGCTGTGAAGAGACATCGTGTCCAGGGCAACTCTTAGAAAGGAAAACAGTGCATTATCATGGCGGGAAGCACGGTGGTGTGCAGGCAGACACGGAGCTGAGAGTTCTACACCTTGATCTGCAGGTAGCAGGGAGAAACTGGGCCACACTGGGTATAGCTTAGCATGTGAGACCTCAAAGCCCGCTCCCACAGTGACACACTTCCTCCAGCAAAGCCACGCCTATTCCCCAAAAGGCCACACCTCCTAATAGTGCCACTCCCTATGGGCCAATCATTCAAACACGTGAGTCTATGGGGGCCATACCTACTCAAACCACCACAGCAGCCATGGCCAATGTACAAGAGACTTGGAAGAGATGCTGAGATGGGCGGGCGGGCCGTGGGATGGATGGGTAAGGGCAAGGGAGAGGGAGCTCTTCCTGATGAGTACTGGGTTTATGGACGGAATGCTGATTTAGAGGGTCTGACTGGGGAGTTGACAAGCTGAGGGGAAGACGTGCTTAAGGTGTCCACATGGAGACAGACAGGTGCAGGCAGCTGAATGTCCACTTGAGACCAGAGGAAAGGTTAGAATAAGGCAGGACTGACCGGTAGGCTACACAACCTTGAGGGTTGCAGGACTCCTCTTTGTTAGAAGCCAACAGCACCCCCCTGCAAAGGAGGTACCCCACAGTGGTGGCATGCATGTGGGAGCAGTCAGTACCTATATGGTCACCCAAGGGGAGAACAGGATGAAGGGGAGGGTCTGAGACCAAGTACTGAGGAGTGCCAGCCATCTCCAAAGGGGCCTGACTGAGGAGTAGAGATGGGAGGGAGGAAAACCAAGTGGAGTCCTGAGGATGCATCCAGGGGCGTCAAGTGCTGCCAAGAAAGAGGTCACATGTGCTGAGGCTGGACACTGGCTGCTGGGTTAGAGAACAACCGGTCAGCTTGAGACACATGGGACAAAATCCAGGACAGCCCGTGCTGACGG
The DNA here is from genome assembly GCA_902168425.1 of Peromyscus attwateri. NCBI lineage: Eukaryota > Metazoa > Chordata > Mammalia > Rodentia > Cricetidae > Peromyscus > Peromyscus attwateri. Next base: position 55,807 of record CABHPP010137203.1, on the reverse strand, counting down.
AGAAGGAAAGAAATTGGCAGTCCTTCCAAAGCTTTTTTTTTTTTTCTTCCATTTTCTGAGAAAGAAGGAGAAATGTAGCCCAGTGCTTGGGATCACAGAAGCAGGGGCTTTTCGTTAGGTACCAAACTCAGGGTCAGTACTCTACCCCTGAGCTCTGTTCCCAGGCTGCCTTCTTCCCGCTCCCCTCTTTATACCACAGGGTCTCATGTAGTCCAGGCTGGTGCTGACTTCCCTGTGTAGCCAAGGATGATCTTGAACTTCTGATCCCCCTGCCTCCGTGTCTAGAATGTTGGGATCACAGTGTGCAGCACCATGGTGAGGTTATGCAGTTCTGGGATGTGAGCACACTAGGCAAGGAGCCTCGCAACAGAGCCACAGTGTGAGCCGTATTCTCGGCTCCACTTCTCGCAAGGATTTTCTTCCTAAGGAAACAGGCAGGCAGTTCAAGTTTGGGCCAGGGTGAGGGAGGCTCTTTCTTTGCTTTTTTTTTTTTTTCAAGATGAGAGTCCTGGGAGGGCGGCTTGGGTTGGGTGTGGGTTAGACTGTGTGTAGGGGAGGGTATAGGGGATGGCTAGTTGGAGGGATGGGCTGTGGAGGCTGACTTTCAATTTGCTGTGTAGTTAAAGATGACCTTGAACTTCTCATCCTCCTGCCTCCACCTCCCAAGTGCTGGGATTATAGGTGGGTCGCCACCACACATGTCTCAGGAAGGGAAGTTGAGGCAGGATGCCAGTGCAGGGAGCCTTGAATACTATGTGGACAGTCTAGGAGTGACCCAATGAAAGTAGAAGAGACTGGGCAAGCTGCGTTTGGGAATGGAGTTCTGGGAGAGTGGAAAGTTTCAGTTTCTAAGGAGCTAGGGGCAGTTCTGAAGCTCAGGCAGAGCTGGGTTAAAACTCTCTCTCTCTCTCTCTCTCTCTCTCTCTCTCTCTCTCTCCCTCCCTCCCTCCCTCCCTCCCTCCCTCCCTCCCTCCCTCCCTGGCTGGTCTCTAACTCCTAGCTCAAGTGATCCCCCTGCCTCAGATTCCTGAGTAGCTAGGTCTACAGGGACAGGCTCTGGCCCCTAAATGCTCTGGGTTTTGTTTTGTTTTACCCCTTAGTGAGGTGACTTTATTTTAGTATCTTAGTTTCCAACGAATAAAAACTTGGACAATAACAGACCCATTTCCTCCAGTTACGGTGTGGATTCCCGAATCTGGTTTGGTCTTACTGTCAAGGGGTCCCCCAGGGCGATGTTGAATGTTGAAAAGGTGACATTAGTGGTCCGCCACCGTGAACAGAAAAGCTGTCAATGTTTGTAACAAACTGACCAGCAGGGGGCAGCAGATACACACCCAGGGAGGACCAGGGCTGCATTGAGTTGTGGTACCCAAGAGTGCAATCCTGGGGACAATTCTGAAGGTCCCCTCCAGGCTGGTCAGGAATCAGTGTGTGGATCAGAGTAGGAATGGGACCGGCTACTCCCAACACAGACTGGATGGAGAGCATCCAGGTCCAGCCCAGGCACTGCACCTGAGCTAGAAAGCAGGAGATAAGTACCAGACCTGGTGGGGGTTCAGGGGCGCCTGTAGCAGGGAGGATGAAGAAACAGCTCGGGTTAAGAGTAACTGCTTGGAGCCTGGTGGTGATGGCACATGCCTTTAATCTCAGCACTCGGGAGGTAGACCTCTGTGAGTTCAAGGCCAGCCTGGGCTACAGAGTGAGTTCCAGAACAGCTAGTGCAGCACAGAGAAATCCTGTCTTGAAAAACAAAAACAAAACAAAACAAAACAAAACAAAACAAAACAAAACAAAACAAAACAAAACAAAACAAGAGAATAACTGCTTGGGTAAGAGGGAGGGCCTTGGGGGAGGGAGCAGACCTGTCCTGTGACTGAAGGGGCAGAGTCCAGGCTAAGACAGAGGGAGGGGCTGGGGAATGAAGCAGGCCAGCTGGGTTACCTGGGCTAGGAGTTAGAGTTGGCATCAGGGAATAGGGCACAGAAGCAGGGGAGGAGGGGGAGGGCCCGAAGAGGAGAAGGGGTGTGGAAAAGAGGGAGATCCAGCAAGGTCAGGCTGGGGAGAGCCTGGGGTGGGGACAGTGGCCCATCACACTCGACTCTCTTAGCAGTAAGTAGCAAGGCAATCTTTTCCCTTTCCTTCTCCCTTCTGGTCCCTTGTGGTCTCAGAAGACTGAGGCCCAGAGCCTTCTCTCTCAGAGATGCAAATCCACAGCAGACCACAAGTACAGCTTGTGGGACCCACAGCAGTGGCCACCTGCAAGGTGGCGCTGGAGCGTCTGAGGCCCACATCTACCAGGGTTGGAAGAGCTCCCCACATTGTCGTGGCCAATTCCTCATTTTATGTTTTATGGAGGAGAAAACCAAGACACAGCTCCCTTGTGGCCGGGGGTGGGGTGGGGAGGGAGTGGGGAGTGGGGGCTGGGGGCTGGCTTCCTGGAGACGCAGCTGTTCAGTGGCAGGCACGGTGAGCCAGACTGTGACTGGAGTCCCCTCAGCCTGGACACCTCCACGGGGAGTCTTCAGGACAGAAAATGTTGCCACACCTCCTTGGGAGCTCATAAAATTCCATGTCTCAATTCTAAAGCAAGGGGTTCAGAATAAAGAAGGTGCAGTTAACTTCTTTAATACCACGACAGGATAATCTTACTTTCAAATTGAGAACAAACCGAGAGAGGGCAATTATAGGCTCTTCTCACCCCGACACAAAGATGAGAAACTTAAGCAAAGTGTCAGTTAGCTCAATCCTATGTTTACTTTTCTCACCAAATGGGGCTTATCCCAGATAAGAGAGCAGAATTTAACCTTCAGAAAATGCAGTCATTAAGTTCTCCACATTAATCAATGGACTAAAGGAGAAAAGTCACAAGATCGTCTCACTGCAGACACATGTACCTAAGAAAGCTTTTCAGAAAGTCACAACCATTTGCATTTTCAAAAATCTTTAGAAAACCAGGAATAGAAAAAAAAAAAAAAAACTTAACTAAAGTTATATCGGGGCTGGACATGTGGCTCAGTGGTTAGAGCACTGGTTGCTCTTGCAGAGAACCCAGGTTCAGTTCCCAGCTCCCACACGGTGGTTCATAGCCATCTGTAACTCCAGTCCCAGGGGATCCAGTGACCTCTTCCAGACATACACACAGTCAAAATACTTATATCCATAAAATAATAAAATAAATAAATCTAAAACAAATTTAAAATATTAAGGCCAGTGAGATGGTTAAGCAGATAAAGGTGCTTACCACAAGCCTGGTGATCTGTTATCCATTCCTGGGACTAACATGGTGGAAGAAAACTGACTCCTCCAAGTTCCCCTCTGACCTCCACATGGATGTTGTGGTGTACACACACACACACATATGTATTTTTTTAAAAGTTGTTTATAAGTGTGAATAAGGACTGGGCATTGTGGCACACGCCTTTAATCTCAAGCTCTGGGGAAGCAGAGGCAGGCAGATCTCTGAGTTCAAGGCCAGTCTGGTATACATAACAAGTTCTAGGCCAACCAGAGCTAAAGTGAGACCCTGTCTTAAAAACAAACAACAAAAGAAAGAAAGAAAACGTGTGATATAAAAAGTCAAAGTTTAAGGGAACATACATATTTTAAAATATTTTAAATTTCTTTTTATCTATATGAGTATTTCATCTGCATGTATATGTATGAACTACGTGTGTGCAATGCCTGAGGCAATCAGAGAGGCTATTGGATCCCCTGGAACTGGAATTACAGGTGGCTGTAAACCACCATGTGGGTACTGGGAACTGAACCCAGGTCCTCTGCAAGAACGGCTAGTGCTCTTGACCACTGAGCCATATCTCCAGCCCACGAAAAATACACATTTTTGAAGTATTTGGTGTCAAATCCAGGGCCTTGTACATGCTAGGCATGCTCTCTACCACTGAGCTTTACACCCAGCTGAACTGTCTTCTTTTGTTTGTTTGGTTTTCTCTTTGGAGGGTCTCATTATGCAGCCCAGGCTGGCCTTGAACTCCCATCTTGGTCTCCCAAATACTGGTATTACAGGCAGACAGCTCTGTGTGACCCAAATTTACTATCATTATTGTTGTCGATAGGGTCTCACTACGAAGCCCTGGACGTCCTGACCCTGTGTAGACCACGTCAGCCTTGAACTTGTAGCGATCCTCCTTCTTCTGGCTCCTCAATGCTGAGATTGCAGGCATACATCTCATACCCAGCTCCCAAAACATATTTTAAGGGAGACCAGGAACAGCGGAAGGATGCCTGATGTAGTTAGTAGTTCACTTCGTTCTCAGGTTCTTGCTGACATTCTGAAGAAGTGTAAGGGTGGGAAGATAAGAGGCAAAATGGTCATTACCTACAGATTATATAGTTACCCACACGGAAAAACCAATACAATAATTACCAGATCAAAGACCCACCTATAAAAGCTAATAGCACTTTTCCATGTCAGCACAACTAACTAGAAAACACAGGAAAATAAAATACCGAAGTACCCAGCATTTAGCTAGCGTCTTCCTTCTCCTTTTCTCTCCCTTTCCAGAAAAATCTAGTTCTAAAGATGTCAGATGGATGTTTGTCTAGAGGGACTTGGCGGAGTGGAGTTAGCACTCCAGTAGGGAGCCTGGAAGCCTGGTCTGAGAGGCTGGTGCCCAGGCAGGGTGGGAATGGGATGTGTGCTTCCTAGTTCCCGCCGTTGAGAAGGGCTGCACAGTGACATGCTCAGGTCCTGGCTTCGAAACACTGCTCCCCACCAAAGGCCCCTGGTCTCCTGGAACAAATGGTGGGTTCCAAGATTGGGACAGAGAATGTAGAAGGTGACCTTGGCTCATCTTTCCTAAGAGAGCAAGAAAGTGGTCACAGAATGATGGGGTTGACAGTGACAGGCGGGTACGGATGAGAGAATCAGTTTTCTATAAGCCTGTAGTCCATGGTAGGCTGACCCTGCTTCAGCAGATGGCCCCACACCTGTGCATGTATGGACAGTACTAACCGCACTCAGAGAGTCAGTAAAAAACAAAAGGAAAGAAGGAAGGGGGTCAGAGGGGTGGCTTAGCAGTTAGGAGCATTCACTGCTCTTGCAAAGAACCAGAGTTCAGTTCCCAGCACCCACATAATGCTGCTCACAGCCATCTGTAACTCCAGATTTAGGGTATCTAATGTCTTCTGGTCTCTGTAAACACCTGTATTCACATGGCGCGTGCACACACACACACACACACACACACACACACACACACACACATAAACACACGAATAAAGCCTTTAAAAGGAAAAAGGAAATTGGGAGAGGAATGTGAATGGGGATCCAGAAGTTGAACAAGGGGTACATATGACTGAAATACATTGTATGCACATATGAAATTCTGAAAGAATAAATTAAAATATTATATAATAATGGAAAAAGAATGATGGGGGCCGTGTTATAAGGAAATGTCCAACTTGAAAGGATTCTCACCGGTCAGCGAAGGGAGAATTTGGGGACAGAACTGATAATGAAGGGTTGGATAGAATGGAAAGTCAGGAGCCTGGTTACAGCTGGATGAGACTAGAACAGTCAATGGAATAGGCGCATAATTCTAGAGGAGCACACCACAGGGCCAGGGAGACAGCTCCATCGTCAGTGAAGTGCCGAGTGGCACAAGGACATGGCTTTGTCTACAGCAGTCATGTGAAGAGCTGGCTATGGCAGCACAGACCTGCAAACCCACAGCCAGGGAGGCAGAGGCAGGAAGTGCCCAGGGCTCACCCACCAGCCTTGCCAAAGCAGAGAGCCCCAGGTCAGGGAAAGACCCTACCTCAGACCAAAGTGGAAATCCACTGAGGAAGTATTGATCTCTGGGTTCCACACACGCCACACACACGCACATGCACACACCCGCATAGACATGTATATGTAACACACACACACACACACACACACACACACACACACAAAGACTTTTTCAAGATAGTGGGATGAGACAATAAAAAACAATAGAAAAAAATAGAAAACCAGGGGTCCCTGTTGAGGCTAGGATGAGAACAGGCTATCAGAATTTTCAAGAACATTGCACAGAATAGTTTTAAACACCAAGGGAGAGGAGTAACTTGGTAGAACCTGTCAGATGGCGTCTCCGTCAAGTGATCAAAGAAGACTGAGTGAGTGATGGGACACACAGGATGTACTCTCTGATAGGAGTGATGGGAACAGAGTAGCTCCCGAGTGCTGAGCTTAGAGGCATGCACCACCATGCCTGGCTGGATTCCTCACATGGTATTTGCTTGGTTCAGCAGGTTAAGGCATTTGCTGCCAAGTTTGATGACCTGAGTTCAACTCCCAAGACTCACAAGGTAGAAGGAGAGAACCGACTCCGGCACGTTGCCCTCTGACCTCCACACTCACACACATGCACACAAAGTAAAGCAATAAAATATTTAGAAAAAAAAATATTCGTTTTCAGGAAGCCAGGGAGTTTCTAGTTATCTTTTTCTTTTTTTAACGTTTAACGTGTATGGGGGTGTTTTGCCTGCACGTGTGTCTGTGTGCCACATGTGTGCAGTGCCTTCGGAGGGGGATCCCCTGAAGCTGGAGTTACTGATGGCTGTGAGCTGCCATGTGGGTTCTTAGAATCTAGCCTAGGTACTCTGCCAAGAGCAGCCAGTGCTCTTAACCACCGAGCCATCTCTCCAACCTGTGTTTCTGGTTATCTTTTGACTGAAAATATGGTCTGAATAATTCAGTTTGTAAAAATGGAGTGTGGTGTGTGTGTGTGTGTGTGTGTGTGTGTGTGTGTGTGTGTGTTTAATGGTCTAATATATGGCTGTTTTGGTAAAAGCTTCATGTTTGCTTGCAAAGATGTCAAGCGGGGAAGGAGAGATGGCTCAGTGGTTAGGAATCCCCACTGCTGTTGCAGAGGACCTGAGTTTGATTCCCAGCATTCAAGTCAGAGAGCTCACAACCTCTATAACACACGTAACTACATAATTTAAAATAAGTCGGTTTTTTTTTTTTTTTTTTTTTGGTTTTTTGAGACAGGGTTTCTTTGTGTAGCTTTGCACCTTTCCTGAAACTCACTGTGTAGCCCAGGCTGGCCTCAAACTCACAGAGATCCACCTGGATCTGCCTCCCAAGTGCTGGGATTAAAGATGTGTGCCACCACCGCCCAGCTAAAATAAATCTTTTTTTTTTTTTTTTTTTTTTTAAGGGAAAGATATGATGTTGTTTGAGTTCTCAGGTCACACTTGTTAAGGACGTCACTAACTGATCACAGAAACAAACTCTGACATTACACACACTGAGAAACTTAGAATCCTCCTCAATGCAGCACCTCATGAGCCCTCCATCCACTGGCAGAAGAAGGCCACCCAGTATGGAACCCCTGCTCTGTCCAGTATGGGTCCTGGGCCAGGAGTCTGACTGTGGACAGGCAGGTCCCAGCCCTGGTCTTTCAGTTCTCGGTAGCCTCATTTCCCTGATCCTCAGAATTCTTCCCTGAACACACTGTTAATGACAGTGTGTCCTGCCATCTGCCGTGAAGAGAATTAAGTGAGTGAAGAGCTTAACTCTCTGACTGCCCCCCAGCAAGCAGGCACCAGCCAGCCCATGCCCTCCTCCCCCCACATGCCCTCCTTCCAACCTTGAGCACCGCCAGGCCGCAGGAGAACCACCTGCCTGTGGGAGGCCACTGCCACCCACCCAGCCTGTTCTCATTAGCCCCTGCTGCTGGCATCTGCACCCCACCTCCATTCTCCCACAGGCACCTCTCCCTCAGGAGTCCCACTGCACCAGGTATGACTGCCTCTGGCTTGAGAAGCAAAATCCTTGTGGCTGCGGCACGGCCATGTCACCTTGTCCTAGCCAATCAGACATCACCCAGGCAGCTTTTGCAGTCAGATGAGGGACAGAGGGGCCATGGGCAAAGGTATAGTGTTGCTGCACTTAGGGTTGCTACTGCTATGATGAAACACCATGACCAAAGCAACTTGGGTAGGAGAGGGTTTATTTGGCTTATACGTCCACACTGTACTTCATCACTGAAGGAAGTCAGGATGGGAACCCAAACAGGGCAGGAACCTGGAGGCAGGAACTGAGGCAGAGGCCATGAAAGAATGCTGCCTCCTGACTTGCTCAGCCTGCTTTCTTGTAGAACCCAGGACCACCAGCCCAGGGGTGGCACCACCTGCAATGGACTGGGCTATGGTGATATTTTATTTGTACTGAAATGTGATTTTATTTGTATGTTAATAAATAAAGTTGCCCGGGGGTCAGAGCTATTAGAGCCATAGCAAAAGCTGGGCGGTGGTGGTACACGCCCAGCACTTGGTAGGCAGAGCTAGGTAGATCTCTGTGTGTTCAAGGATACAGCCAGCATTGGAGACACACGCCTTTAATCTCAATACCAACCATAGAAGACCTGGAGGTCTGTACAGACAGGCAGTGATGAGGCAGTCATGTGGTTGGGTTTACAACCAATGAGAAGGCAGAGCAGAAACTCTATATAAAGACAAACACACAGGAAGTAGGTCTCTCTTGGCTGAAGAGGATAGAGCTGCAGGAGTGAAGGGTAAGGCTCTTAGTTCTGACCTCTTGGGCTTTCATCCCTGTATTGGCTCTGTGTTTCTTATTTAATAAGACGGTTGGTTACATCTAATCTACACTGGGCCCTCCCCCATCAATCACTAATTAAGAAAACGCCCTACAGGCTTGCCTGCAGCCTGATCTTATGGAGGCGTTTTCTCAACTGAGGCTCCCTCCTCTCTGATGACTCCAGCTGTGTCAAGTTGACATAAAACTAGCCAGCACACGTGGTCTCTAATTTGACTCTTGAGTGGTGGTAGTAATTTTGAGGTAGGACCTAGTAGTAGGTCCTTAGGTCATTGATAGGTGTCCTTGATGGGGGGTGTAGGACTTTGGAGTCTCTCACTCTTTCACTCCCTGACTATGAGGTGAGTGGTTTTGCCTTCTTATGTGCTTCTGCCAGGAGGTGCCTGCTTCACCAAAGCAAGGGGGCCAACCAGTCACAGACTGAAACCTCTAAAACTATGAGCCAGAACAGACCTTTTCTTGTCCTAAGAGGATTCCCTCAGGCATTCGGTATAGTAACAGAAAGCTAACTGATACACACTGAATAGCTCGGCATCAGCTCATGTCAAGGTTTCCCATGAACTAAATTTGGGGGATGCTGTATAGCAGTGTCCTCCACAGTTAAAGCCTTCCATCCTGGAGGGGAATGTCTTCAGACATAGGATGTCGCCAGCACGTGAAACGATGGGATACAGCAGGCTGTTTGAAGGAAAGGTGAAGTGCTCTACCCTGCAAGGGAGCCCTATTTTAAACACCAAATAGACAACTCAGAATAGCTTCAGGAAGTCCCTGAGGCTGACCAGATTCACTAGGGCCTCCCTCCCCCAGAGTACATACGCAGTGGGGACTGTGAGAGCCAATCTCCGAGGAGCCGAGCTGTCAAGAAGACTCCTACAAGCCGAGCAGGAAGAAGCAGGAACCAGCTGAGCTGCCTTGTCAAAGAAGCAAAGACCAACTGAGGCACCTGGAAAGGACGCTCCAACCTGTGGAGCTGCCTGCAGGCTGTGCTGTGTGCTCCAGTTTCCAGCGCTGTGAGCTGTCAGCCATGCTGGGGTGGGCCTTGGTGATGCAGCTGTCTTAAGTCATTTCTGCTCCTGTAAGTGACCCCAATAAAACTCATTGGCTCACCAAGTTGGACTTGGGTGGTATCCACACTTTGGTCTGTTGTGAGCTCCCTGGGTGAGTAGAATGCGTGCGTGCGTGCGTGCGTGTGTGTGTGTGTGTGTGTGTGTGTGTGTGTGTGTGTGTAATGTCTCCTCAGGAAAAGTCTGTCACACAACAGAAGCAAATAAATCACTTTCATTTTTAGAGTCTTCCTGAAGGGACTCTGGCCAGCTCAAGTGTGGCAGACATGGCTCTGGCAGCCTGGCCCTTCTCCCCCTCTCCCTCTGTCTTGCTAAAAACCATTAGATGACATCCCTAAAGCTGGCCCCCAAGGTCTCTTCCCTTATTTGGCCATTTCCTCCTCCTGAGACTGACTACCAAGGTCCAGCTATCAAAGTATTGTAGTCCAGCAATCAAAAGCCCCCATGGCTGCCCTAATTAACCTGTCTAATTAAAATTAAACACCTCATCCTAACATGGGGTTTCCTCTTGGACCTTCATAAACCGCCATTTTCCTATGGACCACTTCTGTCTCCTCTCTGTCCAGAGGCGGCCCTTTGTCCCTTGGGACAAACGTCCCTGCTCCCTCTCCCTTGTTCCCTCCCCTTCTTCCTCTATGTCCTCTTTGTCTCTTACCCCTGCCCTCTGTCCCTATGGGGCAAATACATCTCCTTTGTGCTGAGAACTTGGTCTTGGGGTCCTGAGCCCATACTTTTCCTTACACTTCTGAGTTTTATATTGTAGGTAAGGGACTGTAATACTGTAATAAAAAAAAAAAAAAAAAAAAAAAAAAACTAGTGGACAGATATTGGCAAGTGCTTACTAAGCACTTACTGTGTGCCAGGAATTTTTGATGTTAAACCTTGTTTCATGAGAAAACGAGGGTTTTTATACCCGTTTTCTAGCGGAGGAAACTGAACCTTGACCTTGAGCCTGTGAACTGTAGACAATCCGAAGAGATGGCCATTTTAACAGATGAGAAAAAGCAATACTCAGAGAGGTAAAGTGACTGGACTTGGGTCACAGAGCAAGTAAGTGGCCAGGTAAGATTCTGAGCCATCTTGGAGTCTCTCTTTGAGATGAATCAGGTGCTGATGAGACGGCTCTGTGGATAAAGGTGACTGCTGCCAAATCTGAAGACCTGAGTTTGATTCCCAGGACCCGCATAGTAGAAGGACAGGACAACTGACTCCTGACAGTTGTCATTTTATCACCAAGTGTACCATGGAATGTGTATACACTCACACACACTCACACACTCACACACACACACACACACACACACACACACACACACACACGATGAACTAAAATGCAACTAAAAAAACTAAAAAAGAAAAAGGCCAGCCCAGCCCAGTGTCCTCTAACTCTAAGGGAGTCCCCACACATCTGTCCCTTTCTGTCCTAAGTCTGTGTTGGCAAGCAGACCAGTGGAGGAAGGGAAATGCCATTTCATTGTTCTACAAATGAGCAGGTAAGGCAGACTTCCTCTCTGGAGCCTTCCACAGGCAAATGTCACACCTGTGCTGACCCTACAAACACAGATGAATGCCCTGAGGTCTCAACGGACTGGGTCCTGGCTTTGGCACTCGGCCTATTCTGGCCTCTCTGGTGTCTTTGGAGTCACTGCTTCCTGAGCTCAGGGTTTTACAAACCATACTGGTTTTGGGAAAAGACTTGGGGACTGATGTGAAATTGTCACACAAGGACCCTGAAGAGCCACTACTCCAGTGACTCCAAAGAGCATCTTAACGCCAGTGTAGAGGACTCCTAATTTAATTAAATAGTCACAACACGGAGGCTGGGGGATGGCCCTGTAGCTGAAGCCCTTGCCATGCAAGCGTGTGGACGTGTTTGGCTCGCCAGGACCCACGTGAATACTGTGTCTTAGTTAGGGTTTCTACTGCTGAGACAAAACTCCATGACCACCAAGCAAGTTGGGGAGAAAAGGGTTTCTTCAGCTTACACTTCCATATTACTGTTTATCACTGAAGAAAGTCAGGACAGGAACTCAAACAGGGCAGGAACCTGGAGGCAGGAGCTGATTCCAGAGGCCGTGGAGGAGTGCTGCTTACTGGCTTGCTCCTCAGGGCTTGCTCAGCCTACTTCCTTATAGAATCCAGGACCACCACACCAGGGATGGCCCCACCCATATGGGCTGTGCCCTCCCCATGGATCACTAGTTGAGAAAATGCCTTACAGCTGGAGCTCAAGGAGGCATTTCCTCAACTGAGGCCCCTTCCTCTCTGATGACTCTAGCTTGTGTCAAGTTGACATAAAACCAGCCAGTACAGAGTGGATGAGGTGGTCACCTGCAATCCCAGGCTTCGGGGTCCCTGGTATAAGCTGAATCACAGGGCTCTGGGTTCCGGTGAGAGACTCTGTGTCAGTATATAAAGTGGGGAGAAAAAAGAAGACACCTAGATTCAAACTCTGGCCTCCCCGTGAAAACTGCACATATGTATACATGCACCTGCACACACAGGAACGTGCATATACAGACCACACACACACACACACACACACACACACACACACACACACACAAAGAAAAAATAGTTCCGGCCATTTTTGTTGTTGTGGCTGCTGACAAAGCAAGCCCTGGACTAGCAGCGTGGTCATCAGGGTCCCCAGCAGATGGTTGACCTTAGTTTAGACAGGGGACTTCTCAAGGTAAGAAGCTAGAATAGTTCACTCTACAGTCTGTCCAGTCTGTCTGTCCACACCCTGGAGCCCATCTGTGCCTCCGGTTATGAGCATCTGCTTTGCAGGGCTAATGAGGTGGCTTAGCTTGTAACAGGGGTCCCCACCCATCCTGACAACCTGGGTTCCATCCCTGGAACCCACATGGTGGAGAAAGAGAAGCGACTCCCACAGTTGTCCTCTGACTTCCACATGTGCACTGTGGCCCCTCAAAAACAAATAAATAAATGTAAAAAAATAAAAGTCATTTGCTTTGTGCTAAGAGCCTTCTCGAACCCCAGAGGCAGTCTCCCCTTCTCGGCCTTTTTGTTTTTTAAACAGGTGCATAGTTCAGGAGCGCTAAGTAACAAAACACAAAGTCACACTTCTTAAAAAGTACAGAGCAAACATCAAAACACAAAACTTTAACTCCATAATCCCTACCCAGTCATGTCTCTCCAGGGGTACAAAGAACACCCTGTATTCTACATGTAACTCACCTGAGAGAGAAGGTCCTGGAAACAGGAGGGCTGAACAAGTGGAAGAGACTGGTGGACAGCAATCTGGAAGTTTCCAAAGCACTTGGACTCTCCCAGTGCGTGAGGAACTTCCGGCAGACATGTCATTTGCCGACATCTTCACATTTGCTCTCTCTGCATGTGTCAGCACTGGCTTCTCCTGCGTTCTGTATGAGAGAGGTGCCTTACACCTGCATGGCCCAGGACTGTGCCCACTGGCCCCAGGTGGCTATGGGCACTTAAAATGTGGCTACTAATGGGGGAACAGGATCTTTAGTGGCATTCATTTTTAATTAACTTAAATTTATGCATAAATCACTACCTGCGGCTAGTAGCTTGGTGTTGGACAGTAAAGCTGTGTGACTCAGGGGTTTTTAAACCACATGAAAAGAAGCTGCAGACAGATGCCTGACACATCACTCCCAAAGGCTTGGGTTTCTGTAGTTAGAAGAGGGGCACTTTGCTGCATGTGCTACTGTTACCACACTCAAGAATTTTATCCCGAAAGATCTTTGCATAACTTAAAAAAATTTATATATAAAATTATATTTATATTTATTTTTATTGTATGAATGTTTTGCCTTCATATATGTCTGTATGCCACATGTGTGTGCCAGGTTCCTGTGGAGGTCAGAGAGGGCATCAGATCCCCTGGAGCAGGAGTTACAGGGGGCTGTGAATCACTTTGTGGGTGTTTGAAATTGAACCCGGGGCCTCTGAAAGAGCAGCCAGTGCTCTTAACCACTGAGCCATCTCTCCAGCCACGGATCTTTGCATAATTTACACCTCCAGTGTTGGGAGTAGTGTGGCAAAGAAAGACTTCCTTATAACATGTCTATCAAGAGAATTTACAACCCATGGAACTCACCCATTTAAAGAATATAATTTTTGGGCTTGGTGAGATAGCTTAGTGGTTAAGAGTGTTTGCTGCTCTTGCTTGCAGAGGGCCTCAGTTTGGTTCCCAACACCCATGTTGGGTTGCTCACAATTACTTAGAACTCTGGCTCCACAGGATATGGTGCCCTCTTCTGGTCTCTGCAGGTACTGCATTCAAGTGCAAATACCCATACACAGATACACACATATATACATAATTAAGGATAAAATAAGTCTTTAAAAAGAGGTGGAGGGGCATAAAATTCTAGGTCAGGTGTGGTGGCACATGCCTGTAACCTCAGCATTTGTGAGGTGGATTCAGGAGGATCAGGAGTTCAGGGTTGTTCTTGGATGCATAGTGAATTCAAGGCCAGCCTGGACTACATGAGACCCTGTCTCAAGAAACTGACTAAACGAACAAAAAGAATAGAGTTCTAAATGCTTTTGTTATTTTTACAGAGTTCTGAAAACAACCCACTCAACTTGTAGACATTTTTATCCCCCTAAAAAGAAGCCCATGCCACTGTTGGTGTCTCATTTCCCCCAGCCCTCTCCTCCTGTCCCCAGCTCACCCCTACCCCAGGCAAACAGTCTCCTCCTAACATCATGGATCTGCATACTCTAAACAGTTTCATTTAAATGGACTCTTTGTGTGGTTCTCAGAGTCACTCCTTCTATTTTGAAAGGTTTTAAGGTCCATGCTTTTTATAGCATATATCAGTACTTTTCTTTTTATTTAAACTTGAGGTAAAGGCCTGAGAATGTGGCTCAGTTGGTAGAGTACTTGTCTAGTGTGCCCAAAGCCCCAGTCTTCATCCCCAGCAGGGCACAAACCTGGAATGGTGGCAGAGGAGATGGAGATTCACAGTTTTAAATCAGCCAGGCTAGATGCCACATTCCTTTCATCCAGCACTTAAGGCAGAGGCAGGCAGATCTACATAGCCACTTCCAGACCAGCCAGGGCTGCACAGTGAGGAAAAAGAATTCCAAAGTCCTCACATGAATTGGAAGCCAGATAGGGTGTAACTTACATTACATTGGTAAATTGTGGTGTGCTATATGAGAAGCTGGGCTGCTCCTGCCCCGTTTCAGACCTAAGCATGTTTGTCTCTGGGTCCTCCAAGGCTCCTTATTTGGGGCTGTGCTCCCCAGCTCTGTGACCGGGAGGGCAGAACAGTCTGAGAGTGAGAATACTGTGCTGAGAACAGCTGGAGGTGAAAGCATTTCCTGCAGAGGTGAGTATTGATTATCCGCAGTATAAGAGTTCTAGCAGGGGCTGGAGAGATGGCTCAGCGGTTAAGAGCACTGGCTGTTCTTCCAGAGATCCTGAGTTCAATTCCCAGCAACCACATGGTGGCTCACAACCATCTGTAGTGATATCTGGTGCCCTCCCTCTTCTGGTGTTCATGCATATGTGTACAGGTAGAATACTGTATACATAATAAATAAATCTTTTTTTTTAAAAGAGTTCTAGCAAAGGGAAGGAGAATTCAGAATCTTCATCATGGATAGAAAGCTCACTTGGGGGCTCCAGTTACTTGCCTCAGTTTCTCCAGTTAGTTTCTGCTGGATGCCTTGAGTTGCAAATTTGATGGTATTTTGTTCTCTCACTCTCTACCTCCTCTCTCTTTTGCTGCTTATTCTTTCACTTGGACTTGCTGTATATTAATAACTCACTCATCCAAAGCTGAAAATATGGATGTCATAGATCATCCTCCAGGCTCCTCAGAACCCTGGGCTACATGAGATCCTGTCTGAAATAAAACAACAACAGACTCCATTTTGGGGGGTAAAATGTACCTAGCATAAAATTTGCCTTTTAAACTACTTTAGAGTGTACAGTCCAGTGCCTCCAAGACACTTACATTGGTGGGTAACTGTCTTAGGCAATCCCTGCTGCTATAACAAAATACCTTGGACCAGGTAATTTATAAACCACTGAAGTCTTAGACCAGGCACAAAAATCATTTTGGTGTTTGGTGAGGGCCTGTTTCTTGCTGGTGGTATATTCTCTGTGTCTACAATGGCAAAATGGAGTCAATGTCTCCTTGAGGCCTGTTATAAGGATGCTAATGCATTTGTCCCTGAACATTTTCATCTCCCCCAAAGGCTTCCTGTTCCCATTAAACAGTCACACTTTCCCATTCCCTGCTCTCTTCTCTCTGCAACCATGAACCTACTTTCTCTCTTTGGGCCCAAGGTCCTTTCTAGCAATGCATACAAATAAACGTAGTATGGTTTTTTTTTTTTTTTTTATGTTTGGCTTCCTTCCTTCAGCACAGTTTTCAAGAACTTTCTAGTCCGAAGTTCTGGTGCACATTTGTAATCCCAACATCTGGGAGGCAGAGGCAGGAGGACCAGAAGTTCAAGGTTGTCCTCAGTTACAGAGCAAGTCTGAGGCCAGCTTGGGCTATCTGAGACCCTGTCTCAGAACAAATAAACAAAAATGTGTTGTATTGGATGCTGTACTTTATTCTGAATAGCACACTGTTTTTTTTTTGTGTGTGTGTGTATGTGTGTGCACGTGCGTGTATGCATGCATACCAGTTTTACTGTTTCATGAGTTGATGGACATTTGAGCTGTTTCTACCCCTTGACCACTATGAGCAGTGTTATTCTGAATGCCAGAGTAAAACCTTTTAACCTTTTGTTTTGTCTTGTGTTTGTATTTCTGAAACAGTCTCGCTACGTAGCCCAGGCTGGCCTTGAACTTGTGATCCTCCTGCCTCAAGCTTCTGAATGCTGGGATCACAAGTGTGCACCACCACCATGCCATTATTGTTTAAACACTAATGTGAACTCTTGATTATCCATCTAGGAGTGATGTCACTGGGTCACATGGGAACCAGATCTTTCATATTCTGAGGAACTGTAGTCCAGCTGTTCCAGGCTCTGGGTTACTCGTCCACAAGCAGCAGGTGGGTTCCCATAATCTGTGACATCAGTTATAGCCATCCCACAGTGGGACTGTGACACAGTGGGAATGTACTTCATCCCACCTTGGTCTTCATCTGTATTTCCCAGGGGCTTTTTATTAGCTTTGTTTTGTCTTTTTTTGGTCACTGTGACAAATGGTGTTTATGGGCCATTTGTGAGTCTTTGGAGAAATGTTGATTTGTTTTTTTCTCTATTATTATCATTATGATGCTGTTGTTTTGTTGGGACCAGGAGTCACGTAGCCCCGGTTGCCATCAGACTTCCCATATAGCTAAGGATGACCTTGACCCTCTGGCCTTCCTGCCTCTACTTCCCAAGCGCTAGCATTGTAGGAAGTATCACCTCACCCATCTTGAGATTTCTTCACACATTTTGGATGCTAGGCCCTTATGGCTGTCCTTTTTCATTTTCCCCTCCGTGCTGCTGGGCCGCATCCCCAGTCCTTAGACTGTGTCAGACACGTGCTCTGCAAACCTTTACTCTGTGGCCTTCTTAATTTCTTGTGTCCTTTGATGCATGAGGATTTTTAATGTCAAAGAAATCCCCTTTGTCTGTTTTCTCTTTTGTAGTCTGTACATCTGGAGTCAGACTTAAGAACTTGTTTCTAAATCAGAGTTCATGACCAGCGGGCCTTTGGTTTCTTCTGAAAACTTTACGGTTTGACATTGTACATTTTGGTCTGATCTGATTTCAGTTAATTTTTGCATATTGTGTTAGTTACAATTTTTGTCACTGTGACAAATTCCTGAGGGAAACGACATAAGGGAAGGATTTACGTCAGTTTCTGGGCTTTCCCTCCACGGCTGGCAGGATTCTTGCTTTTAGGAAAGCAGGCAGGAAAGCTTTTAGGAAACGGTGGCCAGGCAGGACTCCAGGGCAGAGGCTGTAGGCATAAAGAGCTAGGTAGCCGTCAGAAAGCAGAGACAGGTCACCTGGAACAAGATATAACTTCTAGACTGGGTGGTGGTGGTGCATGCCTTTAATCCTAGCTAGGGCTACACAGAAAAACCCTGTCTCGAAAATCAAAATCCAAAGAGAGAGAGAGACAGAGAGAGAGAGAGAGAGACAGAGAGAGAGAGAGAGAATAAGCCCTTAGTGACCTAGTCCTTCCAACCAGGCCCCACCTCCTAAAGTCCAAAAGTTTCCATTCTCTACACAGCCCTGACTGTCCTGGAACTCACTATATAGACTAGGCTGGCCTTGACTTCACAGAGATCTGCCTGCCTCTGTCTCCTGAGTGCTGGATTAAAGGCTTGAGTCACCATGCCTGGCAAAGATTTATTATTTTTATTTTATGTACATGGGAGTTTTGCCTGAATGCATGTCTGTGCATTGCGTGCATGCCTGGTGCCCATGGAGGTCAGAAGAGGGACCTGGATCCCCTGGAGCTGGAATTACAGACAGTTGTGAGCTGCTATATAAGTGCTGGGAATTGAACCTGGGTCTTCTGCACTTAGCCAGCGTTCTTGACTGCTGAGCTCTCTCTCCAGCCCCAGAGTCTGACCCAAACACCTCCCAGTGACTAGATTCCCCCGCAGCTGGGGATCAAGCCTTTAACATATCAGTTGTGTGTGTGTGTGTGTGTGTGTGTGTGTGTGTGTGTGTATGTGATGTCTAAACAATAGTGCACATGATGTGAGGTAAGGCTTCTACTTCATTCTTTACCTGCTGAGCCATCTCACTGGCCCCAGATGGAAATCCTAACTGAACTTCCTTATCTAACTACAATGGAGGTTTGCAGGAACGAGTTGTTGCAAAGCCCTTTCCAGGGAAGTTTCCAGGCAGGCATTGACCTGAGACACCAGGCCAGTCCAAAAATAAAATTATGTTAAGCCTTACCTTCCATCTAGGGAAGGCTTAAATGGCCCTTCTCCCACACCTTTGTCCAGGAGAACATGGAAATTCGGTAGCACTTATGCAGTGGGTTGTCGCTAAGTGGCACCCTGGACAGATGCAAATAAACCTGCTCTGCTCCCATGAATTTGCCTGTGGGCAGTTAATTTGTAGATCGCAACTGCTGGGTTCAAGTCAGAAGAACCATTTACCTCCATAAATCTTCTTCCTCCTCCTGGCCCTCCTCCTGCCCTCTTCTCCCTCCTCCTGCTTCTCCACCTCCTGCTTCTCCTCCTCCTGGCCCTCCTCCTGATTCTCCTGTCTCCCCTTCCTGAGTGATAGAGTTATAGATCATGCAGCAGGGGTGGAGCCCAGTGCCTTGTGAACAATGGGTAAGCATTCTATCATCTCTGCTACATCCTCAGGCTCTTCAAAATTTATTTTTTTTAGAGCAGCTTTATGCTCGCAGCAAGGGTAAGTGGAAGGGACAGGTTTCCCACATACTCCACACTCCACACACATGAAGCCTTCTCTGTTATGGACCTTCCTAACCAGAGTGACACATCTCTTCCAAAGGACAACTCTCCCAGTGTCCAAAGCGTGCAGAGGGCTCGCTCTCACTGTGGGGTGCACTGTGGGTCTGGATAGGCGTCTACCATCATGATGATACATGGAGCCGTTTCTCTGTCCTGCAGTCCTCTACATTCTGCTTCCTGTCCAATCACTGCTTCCACCCGCTGCCCCACCAACTACTGCCCTTTCTCACCCTCTACGTAGTTTTGCTTTTTGTTCTTGAACGTCACAATTGGAACTCTGCACAAGGTGACATTGCCACATCAACATCTTCCTTGGTAAGATACAGTAGAGGCTCTTGCTGTGGCATAACGGATCATTGCCCTTCAGCACTGAAAAATATTCCATTGTCTGTAGGCAGTATGGCATGGTGACTTGTCGCCCGCTGAAGGACACTGTCACTTGCAGTCCAGACAGCCGTGAACAAAGCTCTATAGACACCTGTGCGGGCTTGTGTGGACTCCTTTTCACTCCTTTAGGTCACTGCCAAGAAGGAAGCCTGTTGGGTTGAACCTCAAAAGTATGTTTAGTTTTGTAAGAAATTCCAAGTGGTCTTTATTATACATCCTTGTCAGAATTTGTGTGTGTGTGTGTGGTGTGTGTGTACTCATATCATATGTTTGTATGTGTGTACATATTTGAGTGTATACATACATGTGGAGGCCAAAGGTCAACTTCAGGTATCTTCGTTACTCTCTATTTTATTTTATTTTTTAAAATAATTTATTTATTTTCATTTTATGTGCATTGGCATTTTGCCTGCATGTACATTTATGTGAGGGTGTCAGATTTTGGAGTTATAGACAGTTGTTAGCTGCCATGTGGGTGCTGGGAATTGAACCCGAGTCCTCTGGAAGAGCAGTAGGTGCTCTTAACCACTGAGCCATCTCTCCAGCCCCTCTATTTTATTTTTTGACACAGGGTCTCATTGCTGACTTGGAGCTCTCTGATTGGCTAGAATGGCTAGCTATTAAGCCCTGGAATCCTCTTGACTGCTTCCATAGCCCTGGTATTACAGGACTTACCACCAAGCTTGGTTTTTGTGGGTAGGTGCTGGGGGTCCAGATTCAATCTTCATACTTAGGTAGCAAGCCTTTTACTGACTGAACCATCTTCTTGGTCCCCTCTTGTCAACATTTGGTGGTGTTTAGATATGAGCCTTCTGATAGGAATGTACTGTAATCTCTGTGCTGGAATCTGCCTTTCTCTGAGAAGATGCCATGTGGGGATCAGTTTCCACACACTTACCTGCCATATCTGTGTGACTGTGAGGTCGTTGACCCATTTTTTTAAATCATCATTTTATTCTTTTTCTCTCTTTCAGGCATTTCAGATGATGCCACCATTGCTTGCCTCTCTCTCTCTCTCTGTCTCTCTGTCTCTCTGTCTCTCTCTCTCTGTCTCTGTTTCTCTCTGTCTCTCTCTCTGTCTCTCTCTCTGTCTCTCTCTCTGTCTCTGTCTCTCTGTCTCTCTGTGTATGTGTGTATGCATGTGAATATACAAGTTCACATGTACATATGTGGAGTACACATGAGTGTGCATGCATGTGGAGGCCACAACCTTGGCTGTCTTCTCTGATTGCTTTCCACTGTATTCACTGAGGTAGGTCTCTTGCTGAACTCATCTTGTTGAATTTGTTAGTCTAGCTAGCCAAACTGCCTCAGGGATCCCCGTCTCCGATATCCAAGTGCTGGGGTGACAAGTGTCTTAGTTACTTTTCTACTGCTGTGACAAAACACCTTGATGAAGACAACTCATGAAAGAAAGCATTTAATTTGGGCCTCACGGTTCCAGAGGGTTAGCGTTCATGGCTATCATGGCAAGGAGCATGGCAGCAGGCAGACAGGCGTGGTTCAGGATCAATAGCTGAGAGCTGACATCTTGATTCATAAGCACAAGGGAGAAAGAGAGACAGACAGACAGAGAGACAGAGAAACAGAGACATAAACAGAGTGCTAACTGAGAATGGTGTGGGTGTTTGAAACTTCAAAGTCCATGCCCAGTGACACACCTCTTCCAACAAGGCCACATCCTCTAATCCTTCTCAAACGGTTCAACCAATTGGCCACCAAGTATTCAAATATACAAGCGTATGGGGGCCATCCTCATTCAAACCACCTCCCAAGGCTTTTTGTTCATGGGTATTGGAGATCTGAACTCTGGTCCTCAGTCTTGCATGAGTAGCTCATTAGCCACCGAACCATCTTACTTTAATGAGTGATCATCAATACATCTGCATTCCACAACCCCACATGTCGCGCCCCCCTCGTCCAGCAAGGAAGACACAACACCGAGCTCTTCTTCTTGCAATTTAATCAGGCCTTTGAACAGTCTTCTGACTTCTAAAAGATCCCCTCCTTCTGAAGGATCCCCCAGGCAAAGCCTCTCCCGGCCTTACATAGGCTCTGGGCAGCCAACCCCAGGTCACCACGTGGGCACTGCCCAATAGGCTCAAGCATGCGTAAGCAAGCCACACATTCCGCTACAGCTTCACCTGGAGCTGTTTAACACGGGGAGCGCTCCCATCGGGATGGCGGAAGGCGGTAACCAGTGCCACCTTTAAGGTGTGGCTACACGCAGCTCCCTACACCCACACAAGATCCAGAACATCCCCATTGCCCTCAAAAGTGCCCCTTCTCAGGGACATTCCATCATCCCAGCATCTGTCCCTGTCATGATGAGCTGCTCTGATGATGACTGTCTTAGGCTTTCTATTGCTGTGAAGAGACACCATGACCACAGCAACTCTTTTGTTTTGTTTTGTTTTGTTTTTCAAGACAGGGTTTCTCTGTGTAGTTTTGGTGCCTGTCCTGGAATCTCACCCTGTAGACCAGGCTGGCCTCGAACTCACAGAGATCTGCCTGGCTCTGCCTCCCGAGTGCTGAGATTAAAGATGTGCACCACCACGGCCCGGTGACCATGGCAACTCTTATAAGAAAAACATTTAATTGGGGTGACTTACAGTTTCAGAGGTTCAGTCCATTATCATCATGGTGGGGAGCATGGCAGCATGAAGGCAGACATGGTGCTAGCTACATCTTGATCAGAAGGCAACAGGAAGTGGGCTGTAGCAGTGGATGTGGCTTGGGCATATATGAGCCCTCAAAGCCCACCCCCATAGTGACACATTTCCTCCAACAAGGCCATACCTACTCCAATGAAGCCACACCTCCTAATAGTGTCACTCCCTATGAGCTTATGGGGGCCAATTACTTTCAAACTACCACAATGACCATAAAGAACTAATATTTATCTGCAAGTTTGTAATTGCAAAACACAGACTCTTGCTGTGAGCTGCAGAAATATGAAGTAGGAATTCAGCTGACTATGGCAAAGCTATTAACTGAAAGAGTCAAGGACTTTTCCAGAGGAAGCCAAGACTCAAGGAGTATTGTTGATACTGGTTTTGAATGTATTAGCTATTTCATGCGGCAAATATCTTGTGTGCTATTGTAGCTTTCCCGTTTGATTCTTTTTTCCAAGAACTTCTAACAGTGTGGTTGATCATTCATTGGGCACAATTTCCCCTATACATTTGAGGTATTTGGATAACATCCCCCAACTGTGTGCCTTTCTGTAATCATCTCCATTAGCAAGTATCTGGCCAGGGCCTTCTCTTCTATCTGAGCTACTTCTCAAACATCCAAGGACAGACTGCAGATAGATAAGCATTCAGACCTCCTGCTAGCCTCCTGAAATAAGGTAAATATCCACACTGCGACAACTGCCAAGGCCAGGAGGGTGTTAGGCACAAAGCTTTGTTCTTGTGCATATTAAGCTTAAATCCTCCTTTCTCCCACAGCCCAAGTCTGCCTTTAACAATCAACTCAGAACAAAGGGGCTCTCACATACTAGGTACATCAAGCTGTGACACAGGCTATCGAGCTATGAGTTCACTTCCCCCACCCCGCCAGAAAATGGCGCAGCGGAGATAAAGTGAGACAGATGCGGCTCCAAAGGAAAAAGAGGCAGTTTTAGTTTATGCACGACTTATAGTGCCGTAGAACTCCTAATGTTTTACCTAACCACTTCTAAGAAGACGTCTGAGCACATAAATTCCCTTTGCAGATCTCTTTGTTGACCCCGCCTCCTTTAGTCACTCCCCTTTTGGGTTGTAAATGAAGCTGACGATCACTGCTCTTGGTGTGGCTCTTATCACTCCTCTTTATGGCCCTGAAAGCCTTGCATTGCATCGTCAGTCGTGAGTGTGTATATACTGGTACCCCCACAGCACTGGGGGGATTTGACTTAAAGGACGAAGATGGAAAGAACTAGATAGAACAATGAGAGAACAGTAGAAGGGCCAGAGGGGAGCTAAGTGTGAGAACAGAAATGAAGCTGTGTGGAGAGATTGTTGACTTAGAAGAATAAAGTGAATGGACTCAGCGTACTTAGATTCATTCGACATCCCTCAGATTAATTAATTCGCCACTGGTAGCCTCTCTTCTGGAACTCTGGGAAAAGACTACAAAGGGCTCAGCCTCTGTGGTGTTTGATACGCTCTTTGCCATTTCACGGAGGGGTAAACTGAGAAAGGATATGGTGGTATTGCAGCCACAGATGCAGCCTTCCACCCAACTATTGCTATACTGGTAGCAGGCTACCTAATTTCTCTGTACGTCACTTTTCTCAGATGAAAGCCAGTTAGAAGAACTTGCCTGAGCCAGCATACATCCTGACATACCTCCAGCCTGTGAACCTCCCACCCACATGTGATTAAGCACATCTGGTACAGATGTTTGCTTGTTTAGGGGAATGAAAAACATGTGACTTCTTATCTCCATAAACAATAGCCTCCAGCATTTCATGAACTATCTGTCCTTGAGTAAGGGGCTTGCAGATCAGAGACATTTTTGTTTCATGGATCTCTTAGGCATAGTAATTAAAACTTAAAATGTAACTTTGGTTCTCACAATAACTATTGATAGTCTCTCAATTGATGTTATTTTTCATGATAAACCAAGCAAAGAAAACACACATATTTGCACAAACACAATCTTGACAAAATATGACAGACATTCATGTCAGTTTTAATCCTCGATTCTGCAACTGGTCATGTGGCCTTAGCTAGTACTTATAACTACCTTCCTCTGCTACCCATTCTGTATTTCCTCCACCCTCTGCAAGCACCTCAGCAGGTCTTGGCTCCTCTTGTGGAGGAGTGACCCACACCTTCATTCCTGACATGTCTGTGCCCTTTGTCATCCTGCCTGGATTAGATTGTTGTCATTTCCCATTAACTTTAATCACAGGACATGGTAGCCCCAAGAGACACCCTAAAGGATCTCCTGCACTCCAGACATAGTCTTTCTTACCTCCATTGTGGAGAAGCAATCTAATCTCCCCACGGTAATCTGGATCGATCACCCCTCCTAACACTGTTAATCCTTTCTTGGCCTGTTGGCCTAAGGGCATCAGAAGTCCAAACTGAGCAAGGGAAAGTTTGAACTTCAAGTTCAACGGAATGTTTGTTGTGGCTCCTGGCAGGAGCACTCCCTCCTCTGGAACCAAAACTTCTAGGCCAGCAGATCTTAAATTCTCAGAAACAGGAAGCAAAAATGTTCCTAGTGGGTCATTAGGGATAATGGTGAGTAGAACTATTCCCTTTTCCACTCCTTAATTCCTGGACCTGTGGATCCTGGCTCTGGGAGAAACTGTACCACACAATGAACACTGATTCAAAGCTTATACCACCTTCTGGAGAACCCTGCCCCAGTCCTCTAGGCTGCTGACATCTAATTGATATTGTAACTGTGCTTCAAAAGACCATTCCAGCATTCTTTCAGGCCAGGAGCTTAGGATGGTGAGGAACGTGGTAAGATCAGCTGTAGTTGGTTTTTTCACTCTTTGGGGACCCATCACCCAGCTCCCAAATAAATACACAGAGACTTATTCTTTTTTATGAACGCCCGGCCTTAGCTTGGCTTGTTTCTAGCCAGCTTTCCTAACTTTAGTTACTCTGTTTCTCTTTAACTACGTTTTGCCTCTGGGTTTTTTGCCTTTCTTTATTCTACATGTCTTTCTTTCCTTCTTACTCTTTGGCTGGCTGGGTGGCTGGCCCCTGGTGTCCTCCTCTCCTCCTTTTCTTGCTCCTCGCTCTCTTCCCTAGATTTCTCCTCCTACTTATTCTCTCTGTCCTCCAGCTCCACCTGTCTATCCCTTCTGCCTCACTATTGGCCGTTCAGCTCTTTATTAGACCAATCAGATATTTTAGGCAGGCAAAATAACACAGCTTTACAGAGTTAAACAAATGCAACGTAAAAGAATACAACTCGGGTTGGGGATTTAGCTCAGTGGTAGAGTGCTTGCCTAGCAAGCACAAGGCCCTGGGTTCAGTCCTCAGCTCTGAAAATAAAAATTAAAAAAAAAAGCAAGAAAAAAAAAAGAAATCAACTCTTCTTTGTATCATTAAATGTTCCACAGCGTAAATAAATGTAACACATCTTAAACTAATATTCCACAGCAGCCAGTGGATCCATGATTATGGGCCCACTGTAGTACTTCTCTGGCTACGAAGTGAGTTCCTTGGTCAGAAGCAATACTGTGTGGAATACCACACTGGTGGATAAGGCGTTCTGTAAGTCTCTGGGTGGTGATTTTGGTAGAATTAGGTGCAAGAAAGGCAAATCCATAATCACAATAAGTATCTACTCCAGTAAGGACAAAGCATTGTCCTTTCCATGGAGGAAGTGGTCCAGTGTAGTCAACCTGCCACCAGGTCACTGACTGGTCATCCCAGGGAATGGTGTCATACTGGGGGTTAAGTTTTGGTTTCTGCTGTTGGCAGACCTGGCACTCAGCAGCAGCTGTAGCCAGGTCAGCTTTGGTGAGTTGAAGTCCATGTTGTTGCCCATCTCTGCCACCATGGCCACTTTGTTCATAGGACCATTGGGCAACAACAGGGATGGCTGGGGAAAGAGGCTGACTGCCCACAGAATGGGTCATCCTATCTGTTTGATTTCAACTCTTTCTCGCTGAAGTCACATTTGTTTAAAAAAAATAATGTACTTATTTTTATTTTACGTGCATTGATGTTTTATCGGCATGTATGTCTGTGTGAAGGTGCCTAGAACTGAACTAACAGACAGTTGTGAGCTACTATGTGGGTGCTGGGAATTGAACCTGGGTCCTCTGGAAGAGTAGTCAGTGCTCTGAACCACTGAGTCATCTCTCCAGCAGCCCCTAAAGTCATCTTTGATGAGCATTTACATGGGATACAAGTACCTTCACAATCTTTGCCCATTTGGAGAGATCTAGCCACAAACTTCTTCAGATGTCTTTCTTACCAATTTTCCAGTTATGCTCCTTCTAAGTCCATGACTATCCAGCCAGCCCATTGGCTACAGGCCATCAATCAGTGAACAATCACACATCTGGCCATTTCTTCTTCCAAACAAAGTATGACCCCACTCCTGATACCAATTTCTGTCTTGGTTAGGGTTACAGTTGCTACAATGAAACACCATGACCAAAGCAACTTGTGGAAAAAAGGGTTTATTTGGCTTACACTTTCACATTACTGTTCATCATTGAAAAAAGTCAGGTCAGGAACTCAAGCAGGGAAGGAACCCAGAGAGAGGCAGGAGCTGGTGCAGAAGTCATGGGTGAGTGCTGTTTCCTGGTTTGCTCCTTTTGGCTTGTTCAGTTTGTTTTGTTGTACACCCTAGTACCACCTACCCAGAGGTGACATCACCCACAATGGGCTGGATGCTCCTACATCAACCACTAATTAAGAAAATGCCCTATAAGTCAGGCATAGTGGCTCACATCTTTAATCCCAGCAGAGGATTAAATCTCAGGGAGACAGAGGCAGGTGGAACCCCTGTGAGTTCAAGGTCAGCATACATAGTAAGTTTCAGGACAGCCAGTCCTACATAGAGAGACCCTGTCAGGGAGAGAGAGAGAATGTCCTATTGGCCTACCTACAGTCTTGTCTTATGGAGGCATCTTTTATTTTCTTTCTTTAAAAAAAAAAATTATTTAGCTTTGTTTTATGTGCATTGGTGTGATGATGTCAGATCCTCCAGAACTGGAGTTACAGATAGTTATGAGCTGTCATGTGGGTGCTGGGAATTGAACTCAGGACCTCTGGAAGAGCAGTCAATGCTCTTAACCGCTGAGCCATCTCTCCAGCCCCAGAGGCATCTTTTCAGTTGCCGTTTCTTACTCTCAAATGACTTAGCTGTGTTCAGTCAGCACAGGAGACTTTAGTCCACGGCCATTTTTCCTGTTGCTTTCAGGTCTGTGGCAAAGCAGAGTCCAGGAGAGAAGGAGCAGGGCTGGGCTCTTAATGCCCCACTAGGTTCTACCTCCTAAGGGTTCTGCCCCCTCTCAGTAGTGTCACAGGATGGGGACCTTCACTCAACATGTGGACTTAGGGGAACATTCAAATATCTGACCTGGAGCAGTGGCATCTCAGATGTGTCCTGAAGGGCCAACAGGGCCGTCCAGAGGCAACGGGAAACACCGCGACCATTCTGGTGAGGAACTGGCTGCCTGGACCTGGGGCAGTGATGGAGGTGGAAGAGACGGCAGGATTCGGACCTTTTAAGCAATTTTCAGTAAGACCACCAGGAGATGGGGATGATCATGGACCTGGGGAGGGTGGGATGAGGAGGATGCCCAGGTGTGGGTCTGATCTATAGATTGAAAGGACTCTGTCCAAGAGGGGGCAGGATTGAAGGGCAGGAAGGCAAGCTTTAGACCAGTGGTTCTCAACCTTCCTAATGCTGCGACCTTTTAATACCATTCCTCATGTGGTGACCCCCAACCATAAAATTATTTCGTTGCTACTTTGTAACTGTAATTTTGCTACTGTGGTGAATTGTAATGCAAGCATCTGATATGCAGGCTGTCTGATGTGTTACTATTGTAAAAGAGTCATCTGACAACCCCTGAGGGGTCGAGACTCACAGATTGAGAAGTACTGCATTGGAGCCTTATTTTGAACTAAGAAGCTACGTTTCTTCATGGAGAAGGCACATGGTGGCTTACACTGCTCAGAACACCTGCACTTCCGGTGAGGGAGGCGCAGAGGAGGAAACCCTCCCTTGCTGAAAACGCTGCCCATCTCACATGGAAGACAGAGCCAACAAGACTCAAGTAGAGACACAGCTCCAGAGGCCTCAGAAAGGCAGTGCCCTGGGGTAGCAATTCCAATCTTGGGGTGACGGAGACAGACGAGTTCCTGGAGCTCATTGACCAATGAGCCTAGCCTGGGGAGAGTTTCGGGTCAACAGCAGACACTGTCTTAAAAAAAAAAATAGATGCCATCTGAAGAGACCTTAGGATGTCCTCTCGTACCTACATACATGTGCACACATATGCATGCATGCCGCACATAGGCAGAGTGGTAACCTGTTTCTCAGAAAAACGAAAGTGTCAGAAGGTGAGAGTTCTGTACCTACGGTGAGGAATTCATTTCCGGAGTGATCTGAAAGGCAAGTAAATCCTTGGTCTTATAAGAAGGAGACCGAGCTGCAGGCATGGGAGTTGCTCAAGGACACAGAGCTGACTCCAATGTGAGGTTCCAGATCCACTCCTTTGGGCGACACACAGGACTTGGGAACCCAGAGAAGGAGGTTCAAGTTGTCCTGAAACTCCTGGGGTGGGGTGGGGTGAGGGGGTAAGAGATTCCAGAGAGGGTCTTGGCAAAGCTAGATTTCAACTTGGTCCTAAGCATTCAACACCCCCTCCCCCTCCACACACACACACTTGGGGGTAAAACTCCCCAGCTAGGGAAACAGTGGCACCCTTCTGCCTAGACTTGGCAGCCTGCTGGGTAATCAGCCCTGAGGTGTCACAGAAGTCTGAAGAAAGCCTGGGAGAAGTGGCCACAGAGGTGTGTTCTTTAAAACTGTCAGTATTGATGCTGTGAGTCTTGATGGGACTTAGTGCTCCCAGGGCAGGGATGGATCACCCATCCTCCCCACAGGGCTCAGAGTCAGGGGAGGGTGAGGTAAGGAGACCCTTCACCCCCACATCCCTGAGTAGGAGACCACTGGCACCCAGCACACAAGACCACAGGCTACAGCTCCACTCCATTAGAGGTCTCAGGGTTGGCCTGGCACAGCCCTCATAGGCTGCCCTCCTGTTCATGCCCAAGCCCCACCCCCACCCCACCCCCACCTGGCCATGCAGGGAGCATTCACCTAGCACTCTGAATTTACAAGATTCTGGGAAACACTTTGCAGGGTGCTCACAATCTTGCTGCCCAGCACAAGACCCAAATGTGTTCTTAATGACCCCAATTCACAAGCCAAGGAGGCTTTTCAGTTTTCAATTTTCTCCCTTCTACCGGAGTCAATACACCATCAGCCCTCCCTGCTATTTGCTAAAGTCCATGGTAGGCAACAGATTGGAGCTAGAATTTACTGATGCATTTTGTATTCATGGAAACCTAAGCTCACGATTGCCTTCTATTTATAGCAAGTGAGATTGGCTTTCCAGTTCTTATTTAATTCTAAAATAAATCTATTGGTGTTAAAAAAAAAAAAAAGCCACCAGAAGCAACATAGCAACCAAGCGTCAGTTCAGGCAGTGGGGCGAAGGAAAGCATGTCAGCCTCAGAGACAGGAAAAACAGCTGTCTAGAATTGGAGAGAAATTTCTGGAAGAGGAAGTGCATTGCCTCCCACCCAGTGTCAAGGGCTGGAATTCACGCTGTTGGAGTCCCTGTCCAGCTTCTTTCCAAAACGCCCGAAGATCAGAGAACTTTCCTTTTGGCCCAGGATCAACTGGCGGAGACCTGGTGGGACAAGGGAGCAATTAACAACGTGGTATTGTTTTCAGGGGACTGTTTCCTGCCCGCCCCCTCAAGCCCTGGGAAAAAATACATACAAACAAATCACCAGCACTCAGTCAACACTGGCAGGTCGAACATTCACAGCTCAGGTTTCATGATGTTGCAAGGGACAGTGATAAAGGTAGACGGGGTCTAGAGAGAGGGAGAGGGAGGATGGGCAGGAGGGGTGACAAGACAGAGCACCAGCTAGGACCAGTTGTTCCAATGTTGGGGACCAGACTCCTGGCTCCAGGGCCCACTCTGGAACTCAGGTGGCCTGTTCTAGGCCATGCCTCTTACCACCCTCTTCCTAGGTAATTCCTAACACAAATATTGTTAAGTCCCAAATGCATACCTAACAAGTGTGCCAAAATTCTTATGCCTAGGTAAGCTTACGGATTGCAAAATACTAGATAAGACTGCGTGAGTCAACTTTGTTCACGCCACTTTTGTTCAGTCTTTTCAGACTCTAGCAATCTTCCTGGTACTCGAGAGATTTTTTTAAATTTTTAAATTTTATGTGTGTATGCGTGTGTGTTTGTATGTATGTGTGTATGTATGTATATGTGTGAATGTATATGTGTTTGTATGTATGTGAGTATATTTGTATGTGTGTGTATGTATATGTGTGTTTGTATGTATGTATGTACGTATACGTGTCTATGTGTGTGTCTATATGTATATGTGTGTGTATGTGTGTGTGTGTGTGTGTGTGTGTGTGTGCCTCAGTGTGAGTGTGGAAGTCAGAGGACACTTACAGGTTTCTGTTTTCTCCTTCCATCATGTGGGTCCTGGGTATTGACTGCAGGTCCTCAAGCTTGGCAGCAAGTGCCCTTGAGCCGTCTTGCTGGCCCTGGACACATGTTTTAGAGTGACCATTCGTAGCTAAGGGAGGGTAAGGTGAGGGCAGGATAGGGGTGGGACTGGGCCAGCCCAAGGGTTGCTGCTGTGTCTGCCCAGGATTAAAATGTGGAAATGTGTCGGGAGCTGTGCAGCCTAGTCTCGGATCAGCATAGGACTACCTGTCCAGTGGATTTCCTCAAGGCAAGGCACCCGTGGAAATGGACTCTCACTTGGCAAGAACCAGTAGTCCACTGGACAGCGTAAGAATTTGAAACAAAACAAAACAACAACAACAACAAAACAAAACAAAACAAAAAACTTGTGCAGCTTACAGGCTGTTTTCTCTCTCATTATATTGGTGATTCTTTGGGCAGATTTTAGTTCTAGTTTGTCAGTCACACATATAACAGCTGTAGTTTTCCCTGGAAATTCTGTTCCTTTTCAAATATTTTCCCCTAAAATTCAACAGGGGGCTAATGCTTCTCAAATCTCTTATCCGGAATTACTAACTACAACTCCCAGCCCTGGGAACTTTTCTGACTCAATAGAGACAGTTAGGAGTTATAGAATATTATTTTAAGGTATGTTACTTTTATTTATGTTGCATTTTCATTTAACTCTGTGAACCTGTGATACTTTGCCTGTCTAGAACACCTAATGATCTAACAAAGAGCTGAACAGCCAATAGCAAGGCAGGAGAGAGAGATAGGTGGGGCTGCCAGGCAGAGAGGATAAAGAGGAGAGAAATCTGGGAGGAGGGAAAAGAAAAGAGATGGGAGAGTGAATAAGAGGATGCAGAGAAGGAGGAGGACATCAGGCCCAGCCACCCGGCCACACAGCAAGCCACGGAGTAAAACAACAACAACAACAAAAGTATAGAAAAAAAAAAAAAGGAAAAACCCAGAGGCAAAAGACAGAAGGGATAATTTAAGTTAAAAAAAAAAGCTGGCTAGAACTAAGCCAAGCTAAGGCCGAGCATTCATAATTAAGAACAAGCCTCTGTGTATGATTTATTCAGGAGCTAGGTGGCAGGCCCCCCAAAAGAGTAAAATACCAACAGCAACAGGTACATAGGAGAAAAAAACACTTGGGACATTAACCATGTCTCACAAAGGAGAGTGGGGCTCATGCAGAATAGGGGGAAAGTCTCAGGAACACACACAGTGCCAGCTGTTGAGAAAAGTTCCCTGGACACCAAGTATAGAATCATTGGTTGGATCTGGTATGCTCCAAGAGGGGAAAATACAGTACAAAATGTGGGATGGACAGATCCATCTTTACCATACATAGGAGCTTATATTGGTGGAAGACGTATGGTATAGTGAGATGGGGAAAGAGTACTTTGTCAAAGTCTGCCTTTTACAGAGAGATTGAGATATGGGACCCTCTTATAGAAAAGGGAACTGTATAAAAATATATCTTACAGACACTAAAGAATTGTCTGGGTTTGAACATTGTTGTCCTTAAAGCATTGTGTCCATGTCTATTACTTTTTAACTTTGTAACCGCGAGTAGCTGCCAGCTGACATAAGTGCTGTGCGAGCAGGATGTGTCTGGCTTGATATTTAGTTCAGCCTGCAAAAAATGCTGAACTCTGTGTCTAGAATAAGGTTATGCAGGGGGTGGGAAGGTGTACTTGGGGAAGCATAAAGGGGAACAATGGGGGCTTTCATAATGATTACGATGTATTCCTTAAATTGTGATGCATTTCTCCCCCCCCCACCCCCGTTTTTTTTTTTGAGACAGGGTTTCTCTGTGTAGTTTTGGTGTCTGTCCTGGATCTCGCTGTGTAGACCAGGCTGGCCTTGAACTCACAGAGATCTGCCTGGTTCTGCCTCCCAAGTGCTAGGATTAAAGGCGTGTGCCATCACCGCCCGGCATGATGCATTTCTTAAAGTAAAAAATAGAAGCCAATAATAAAGCTGTTCATATAACCCTGGTAAGAAAAACTTTGTTTAAGTATAAATAAAGACGGCCTGAGCTATTCGGGGCCACTTGAGTGCAATCCATTTGGTGGTCAGAAGTTTTCCTTGCACTGACACCCCCTCCCTGCCTCAGAACCTGAACTCTAGCCAAGGCTGGACCTGGCATAAATGTCTGTCACCTGTCAGGATCTTTGCAATCAGACTTCCTTCAGGCCAGTGAGTCAGGGACCTCTCCTGCTCCCCATCTCCAGCTGATTGTCAGGCTAGCAATTATTCTAGTCTATGCCACACACGTCCCCGGCAGTACTACACAGAGATACGGGAAGATCTGCATATAGAAAATGTTCTTTTACAAGTGGAGAATATGATTTAGAATAAAGAATGGGCTGAGTGGTGGTGGCGCACACCACCACTAGGGGGCCAGAGACAGATGTATCTCTGGGAGTTCTAGGCCAACCTGGTCTACTGAGAGAGTCCATACAGCCAGGCTACACAGAGAAACCCTGTCTCAAAAAACAAAACAAACAACAACAGCAACAAAAAGAATAAAGAATAAGAAGACTGGAGAGATGGCTGAGCGGTTCAGAACACTGGCTGCTCTTCTAGAAGACTTGGGTTCAGTTCCCAGCTCACAACTGTCTGTAATTCCAGGTCCAGGGGATCCGACACTCTCATACAGACGTACCCGCAGGCAAACACCAATAAGCATAAAAATAAAAAAAGAGAATGGGGTGAGGGGACTAGAGGGATGGCTCAGTGTTTAAGAGCACTTGCTGCCCTTGTAGAGAACCTGGGTTCCGTTCCCAGCACCCACATGGCAGCTCACAATTGTCTGTGAACTGTAACTCCAGTTCTAAGGGATCTGTCACCCCTCCTGACCTCAGCAGGCATTGCATACACATTGCAGGCAAAGCATTCATATACATAAAATTAAAACAAAAAAGTCTTTAAAAACTGACTAGGAAACGGGAGCTAAGGGGTAGAGCTCAGTCGGTAGGAAGTCTTGGGTTCCAGGCCCAGCACTGCAGAAGACCAGACATGGTGGTGCATGTCTGTAATCCCAACACTCAACAGGCAGAAGCAGGAGAAGTTCAAGGTCATCCTTGGCTACATAGTGAGTTTGAGACCAGACTGGGATATGCGAGACCCGATTAAAAGGGTCGAGGGACCAGGATGGTCTGCCATTCACTGTCTTAACACGCACGTATGGCAGCGGGACACATTCTAGACCAGCAGCAGGCAGGGCAAGGCCACATACCTGTTCAACCTGGTCCTTTGAGAAACCAGGAAATACAAGTTTCCTGTTACCTGTGGCTCCTATAAAGGATGGAGTGAGTGTGTGTGTGTGTTTTAATCGTGAACTTGACACAGCAGGTGGCCAAGAAAATTGTCATCAATTCAGAAGGACTCTTTGTTGACTGTAAGAGGAGAGGCAAGGCTGCAGCCAGGTCTTAGGGCACCTGCTTGGGCACAGGAGGCACACAGCAAACATGGTAACAGAGACGAGAGACTGGGTTCTCACATCATAGTCCTTAAGGCCTGTCAATCACCCAGTTGGTCCCTTTCCTTGTGAACACTGGATGGACTGAGTCTGTCGCTCATCCCCTCCGCATTTCACTAAAGAGACAGCGGGTGCAGGAGAATGCTGATCTGCCTCCAGGGACAAACTGGGGCCCCATCTGTATCATATGGGAAATCCTCTCAAGCCATGAGAACAAAACCTCTAAACAAAAGAAAATATACTGTCCTCCTGGTTGACCAACCCCAGAATCCTCCAAGAACTGCCCTGACCGTATTGACTTTCCTGTTCACAGCAGCCTGCATCTCCCCATGGGGTTGCCATTTTCTTTCCAGCTAAAACCTTCAGTTCTTTCCTCCTCCTCCTCCTCCTCCTCCTCCTCCTCCTCCTCCTCCTCCTCCTCCTTCTCTTCTCCTTTTCCTTCATTAAGTCAGGTTGTCATATAATCCAAGATGTCCTGGAACTCACTATGTAGCTGAGAGTGACTAGGCTGGCCTTGAACTCCTGATAGTCCTGCCTCCTCCTCCTCCTCCCAAATGCTGAGGTTGTGGGCATGCACTGTCACACTTAGCCTCAGCTTTTACTTCCCTAGTCACTTAGACAACTTCTAGTCTGGTGTCAGTGATATGAGGCGACCCACTGTCTCAAAGTCTGGTCTGCAAGCAGCTTTCTGTATCCAATCAAGATTGGTATTTGGGGCTAATGTTTTCCAGAAAGCCCCACTTAGGCTTTACCTTGACATGTTTTAACCAGCCGGGCTCTGAGGCCTGGAGAGTCCTCCTTTGCTTCTGCCCTCGGGATACAGTGCCCAAGCTCTGAAGTTGGTGGCCATGCTATTGTTTCTACTGACCTTTTAGGGCAGGCTAACACCTGCCTGCTCTCTCCTGGGAGAGGTCAGGCGATGCCAGGACAAGGATAGTATTACGGTGTGGACTAACAACCAGAGTGTCCTTAAATGGCTCTGAACATGCTCCAGAGCCTGTATCTGTGTCTACGGGGTCTCCCTCAGGAGGAATACAGGGGCAAGTGGAATGTGGCTTCTTCCCCAACCCCCAGAGAGAAAGAAATTGTATTGTTTGTGGCTCGTTTGAGGAAGGAATGAGATAGAGAGTTTTGAAATTAGCGAACAAAGTAACTGGTTTCCTTATGGCATTTTCACATGTGCTTAGTTTTCGGCTGTTCCTCCCATCTCTCTCTATACCTGTCTACCCAAAGTAACCCCTTACACTACAATATCACATATACTCTATTACCTTCCCCACCCCTCTCTCTGAGAGATGATTTTCCGGCCCTATGGACTCCTTTTTAACTACATACACTCACTCACACATAAATGCACGCACACACACACACACACAGATACACACACACACACACACACACACACGCACACACACACACATATTAGCAGCTAGCAACCAGTTGTGGTGACACATGCCTTTAATCTCAGAAACTAGGAGGCAGATCTGTTAGTTTGAGGCCAGCCTGGTCTACATAGTGAGTTCCAAGACAGCCAGCACTATCTAGAGAGCCCTTGTCTCAAGCAAACAAATGGAAAGAAAAATTAACAACAAAATTAGCAGGTGGGACCCGCAGATGAGAACATGTAGCATTTGTCTTTCTAACCCTGGGCCACCTCACTGAGTTTCAAATCCCATCCATTTCCTGAAAATGTCATAACTTGATTTTTTTTTCTGTACTACTGCAAAAGATTCCATTGTGTGTATGACCACATTTTTATTATCTGTTCTTCAACTGATGGACATCCAGGCTGATTCCATGTCCTGGCTATTGTATAGCAGCATTGACCGTGGATGTGCAAGTGTCCTGTGGTGGAATACGGAGTCATTCATTTGAGTGTATTCTCAGAACGAGACAGCTGGGTCATGATAGTTTCATACTTAGGGTTCTTTTTAAAGAAAATTCCCCTCTGATTTCCATAGTGTCCACACCAGTTTATCCTTTTACCAGCAGTGAATAAAGATTCATCTTTCTCCATGTCCCTGTCAGCATTTATGATCATGTTTTCCTGATGTTAGCTATTCAAATCAGGTTTAATTTGCATTTCCCTCATGGCTAAGGATATCACACACTTTTTAAAAAAATCTCATGGCCATTTGTGCTCCTTCTTCTGAGACCTTCTAGTTCGTTCATCGACCCACTTATTGACTGGCCAGTTTGCTCTTTTGGGTGTTTGATTTTTGCAGCTTTTAGCAAGTGGCTTTTCCTGGGCAGAACCCTTTTTGGTCACATGAAACACGGTGTGGGGGAATTTGAAGATGTGACTGAAACGCTAAAGAAGTTCAATTCAGCCAGCCGGTTCAGGTCCTAGACGCAGGAACCGGAAAGGTGAAGATGGAGCTGAGGTGGAGCTGCCTTAGTTCCCCCTGTGCTCCCATCCCCCATCCCAGCCGTGGACTCTTCTTCCTCAGGTTCCCTGCTCCAGCACACAGGAGAATTTGACCTTTCAACTCTTGTGGACAGTTTCTTAGTTCAGGCTCCGATTGTGAACTTGGTTCGTACAATGTCACTTTGTATCTGGGGATAAGTCCAGCGAGTGGTTGGACCTGGGACAGTTGGCTGTGTGGTAGCCTGACAATGAGGGCACATCTTCTCCTTTAGAGAATGAAATAGGAGGCATCGTTTGTGACCTCAAGAATTTGGATGATCCAATCTAGTCCGGGGCATCTTGTCCCAGGCTTAGGCCACTGCCTTCATCTCTGGGGGCTGCCAGGTTGGCATTGCCCGGCCCCGTCCCAATCCATGGTTGACTGCACAAGGCCATGTGACCTAACTGGCTCAATCCAGTTCTCTCTCCTGGGCCCTGTCATGGTGATGAATTGATCGGGTCCCAGGGAGATCCCTGGGGAGGCCTTGTCATGCTGCAAAAGCTGAAGAGGGGGGAAACACTGCTCTGGTGACTGACCAAATCCTGGCTTGCTGTCTTCCACGGGGCTCGGGATGTCCTGAGCAAATCACCAAGAGATCTTTTCGGTTGTCTCTCACTTAACCCTCATTAGTATTGATAGGTACTAAAATACCAGGAGTACCGGCTGCCAACCGAAGCCTATGCCCTGGATTCTTCCAAGGGATGCAGAAGCACAGAGCAACCCACTTGCTCGAAACTGTACAGCCATTGGTGTCTCCTTTGAATCCAGATGGTCCTTCAGATGTGAACTGTGGCCTGTCGTTGTAGCCTTTCAGTGGGAATGCTAGAAGCTCAGGCCTTCTAGCCCAGCCTGGCTCACTCCAAGCCAGCTGATATTGGAGGGGTAGCTGAGGAGGGGCTACCCAGTCTCTTTCCCCAGTTTTCCCAGACCATTCCCACTTCCTGGAGATGGAGGGAGAGTCCCTTAATTCCTGGGCTTCAGTGATTCATTACTTGGGGCGATAAACCCTAAGCCTACAGGTTTCCTTCACTCAGATTACAGAGGCCTCTGGGACCACCTTGGAAGAGACCGTGGGCTAGCTGGAGGAGTGTCATTTGAGAACTTGACTTTTTACTCCTTGTGGACATTGAAGTTTGGGCTCATTTACTGACACTACTTAGATAAGGTGTGTGTGGTGGGGAATGTCTTGTGTCTTTTTTTTGTGGGGGGGAGTGTCTCACGTATCCTAGACTGACCTCAAGCTCCACAGCAGAGGATTATCTCAAACCCCTGATCCTCCTGCCTCTACTTCCTGAGTGAAGAGTTTACAGGCATGTAACATAAGCTCAGTTTATGCAATGGCTAGGGCTCATCCAAAATTTTGTACATGCTAGGGGAGCACTCAACAAACTAGCCTGTTGTAATCACTGTTCCATTACTGTGAAGAGACACCATAACCAAGGCAACTCTTATAAAGAAAGCTTTTCCAACACCTGGGAGGCAGAGGCAGGGGGATCTCTGTGAGTTTGAGACCAGCCTGGTCCACTGAGTGAGTTCGAGGACAGCCAATGCTGCACAAAGAGACGCTGTCTTGAAAACAAAACAAAACAAAACAAAACAAAAAAGCTTTTAATTGGGGGAGTTAGTCCATGATCATCATGGCAGGAAGCAGGCAGGCATGGCACTGGAGCAGTAGCTGGGAGCTTTATATCCTGATCTGCAGACAGTAGCGAGAGAGAGAGAGAGAGAGAGAGAGAGAGAGAGAGAGAGAGAGAGAGAGACTGGACCTGGTATGGGCTTTTGAAACCTCAAAGTCCACCCCCAGTCACACACCTACTTCAACAAGGCCACACCTCCTAATCCTTCCCAAACAGTTCCACCAACTGTGGACCAAGCATTCAAATATATGAACCTTTGGAGGCCATTCTCATTCAAACCAAAACATATCTCTTATTTGAGTCCCATGAGTATGTCCTTTCCCTTGGAGCTAGGGCACCAACGTCAGGGGCCTGCTAGGAACTGCTGCTGGCAGGCCTTGGCATGGCCTTCAAGCCTTCATTTCATTATCTCTTCAATGGGGAACATGATGACTACCAAAGGAATTAATGGGATACAGAGTCTGGGCAGAACTCTACACAAGACTAGGAAATGGTGTGTGCATCCCATGACCTAATTCTTTAAAAGTTTTTCTTTAGTGTATAAATTAACTTTGGAAAGGTATTGTCAAGGTATTCAATGGGATACCTGTGTGTGATGAGGTTGCAGGCATTTTAACTTAATCTTTCTTTAAAATAATGGTTTTGTGGGTATGAGTGTTTTGGATGTATATGTACCACATGTGTACAGAGGTTAGAAGATGGGGGGTCAAATCCCTTGAAACTAGAGTTACTTATGGTTGTGAACCACTGTGTGGGTGCTGGGAACTGAACCTGGATGACCTACAACAAATGCTCTTAATTGCTGAGCCCCCTCCCCAGCCCCAACCCAATCTTTCTTTCTGCATTTAAACTTCCTTGCCTGAACAGGAATGCTTCACATATTATCTTAGTTGGGTTTTCTTCTTCTTCTTCTTCTTCTTTTTTTTTTTTTTTGACAGGGTTTCTCTGTGTAGTTTTGGAGCCTGTCCTGGATCTCGCTCTGCAGACCAGGCTGGCCTCGAACTCACAGAGATCTGCCTGGCTCTGCCTCCTGAGTGCTGGGACTAAAGGCGTGCATCACCACTGCCCGGCGTTTAGTTGGGTTTTCTATGTTGTGATTGATAAGACACCATGATCAAAAGCAACTTGGGGAGGGAAGGTTTTATTCCAGACCATGTCCCAATCATAGTACGTCATGAAGGGAAGTCAGGGCAGGAACTCCATGCAGGAACCTAGAAGTAGGAACTGAAGCAGAGGCCGGGCGACAGTGCTGCTTCACTAGCTTGCTCATCATGGCTTGCTCACCCTGCTTTCTCATAGCACGCCTGCCCAGGGTGGTACCATCCACAATGAACAGGGTCCTCCCACATCAAGCATCAATCAAGAAAATGTGTCACACACCGGCCTGCAGGCCAGTCTTACAGAGGCATTTTCTCAATTAAAATTCCAGCTTCCCAGATATGTCTCTAGCTTGTGTCAAGTTAAAAACCAGCCAGCATATAAGTTTAAAAACATGTTGAAGATGTGAGATGGCAGCGCACACCTTTAATCTCAGCGCTCAGGATGCAGAGGCAGGAGGATCTCTTGAGTTTGAGTCCAGCCTGGTCTACAGAGTGAGTTCCAGGACAGCCAGAGCTGCACAGAGAAACCCTGTCTCAAAAAGCAAAACAAAACAAAACAAAATGTTGGGTTTTACACATATAAAACATAGCTATTACTATTTTGGATATTTTGAGGCAGGGTCTCATGTTGAGGAAACTGTCTGACTCCATTTTGAAGGGAAGAGCCATTATGTGTATTTTATTTTATTTTGGTTTTTCGAGACAGGGTTTCTCTGTGTAGCTTTGCGCCTTTCCTGGAGCTCACTCGGTAGCCCAGGCTGGCCTCGAACTCACAGAGATCCGCCTGCCTCTGCCTCCCGAGTGCTGGGATTAAAGGCGTGCGCCACCACCGCCCGGCCGTATTTTATTTTTTTAAATTTATTTATTTATGTACTTTTAAATGTGCATTGGTGTTTTGCCTGCATGTATGTTTCTGTGAGAGTATGGGATCCTGTAGCTAGAGTTTTCCTGCCTGGCCCACAGTCAGGACAAATCTCTGTCACCCGCCAGTCCGCCAGTCCCACAGCCACTCAGACCCAGCCAAGTAAACACAGAGACTTATATTGCTTACAAACTGTATGGTCGTGGCAGGTTTCTTGCTAACTGTTCTTATATCTTAAATTAATCCATTTCTATAAATCTATACCTTGCCACGTGGCTTACCGGCATCTTCACATGCTGCTTGTCATGGTGGCGGCTGGCAGTGTCTCCCTCTGCCTTCATGTTCTCTCAGTTCTCCTCTCTGTTAGTCCCGCCTATACTTCCTGCCTAGCTACTGGCCAATCAGTGTTTTATTTATTGACCAATCAGAGCAACACATTTGACATACAGACCATCCCACAGCAGGACCCTGGAACTGGAGTTATAGGCAGGCTTGCGCTGCCATGTGGGTGCTGGGAATTGAACCTGGGTCCGCTGGAAGAGCAGTCAGTGCTCTTAACTGCTGAGCCATCTCTCCAGCCCCCATTATGTGTATTTTAAAAATAAGTTTCGCCGGGCGTTGGTGGCGCACGCCTTTAATCCCAGCACTCGGGAGGCAGAGGCAGGCGGATCTCTGTGAGTTCGAGGCCAGCCTGGGCTACAGAGTGAGCTCCAGGAAAGGCGCAAAGCTACACAGAGAAACCCTGTCTCAAAAAACAAAAAGAAAAAAAAATTTCTATTTACTGTGAGAGTTGAGTTGCTTGCTCTCTGTTTTCTGGAACCTGGCCTTCCCCAACCCATGCTATTGATTTGTCTTTTGGTTTTTTGGTTTTTTGTTTGTTTGTTTGTTTGTTTTCAAGACAGGGTTTCTCTGTGTAGCTTTGGTGCCTGTCCTGGATCTCGCTCTGTCGACCAGGCTGACCTCGAACTCATAAAGATCCGCCTGCCTCTGCCTCCTGAGCGCTGGGATTAAAGGCGTGCGCCACTACCACTGGCGTTGATTTGTTTTTGAGAATACCCTTACCCTCCCTGGCCCTCCTTGGCCCTCCCTGGCCCTTCCTGACCCTCCCTAACACATGGTGGGTGACCACATGATTTTTTTTTAAGGCTTTTTGTATTTCCTTATTGCCTCATTGTCATCCTTCTGTAAAACTACTTGTGATTTTACTCCTTAAAAGGGGCCCAAGAGATGGATTCGGGGCTGCTCTCTCTAACCCGATTTAGGAGGCAGTCGCTGGCCAGCTCTTGGGTACACCCCAATAAAAAAAAATTAAACTTGCTTTAGATTTGGCTCAAATTGTAGTAGTGGTCTTATTCTCGATATTGGGATTAACGATGTATCTCAGGGTAGCCTTGAACTCATTATGTAGCAGAGGATGACCTTAAACTCCTGACCCTCCTGCCTCCACTCCAAGTACTGGGATTACAGTTTATGCACACCGCAGCTAGTTTATGCAGTGCTGGAGATCGAACCCAGGGCTTTGCGCATGCTGGGTAAGCACTCAGCCTGCGGAGCTTCATCCCAGCTTCCTGTTGGGATTTATTTTATTTGTTTTTGACACAGGATCTCGTACTGTGGCTAAGGCTGGCCTGGAAGTCATGTAGAACAGTCTGGCTTTGGAACTTGTGGCAATCCTCCTGCATCAGCCTTCTGAATGCTGGGATTACAGGCCTGAGCCACCACACACTGCTTAAACATTGTTATTATTTACCTTAAAGCAATTTGCTTTGGCAAACACAGAACCCCGCAGAAAAAACAGAATGGAGAACTGTCTACATGCTGAAGTTGCCGTGGAGAACTGTCTACATGCTGAAGTTGCCGTGTGCGGGCATTGGGGAATTGCCTCCCCAGCACCCGCTTTCTCTTCCCTTCTTGGGGAAGACATGTGGGTAGGATCCACCGGGCTCCGTGGGTGGGCCTGCATTGGTTTAACATCAGTCCCTGTGGTGATGAGTGTAGGAAGCCATGGTGGAGGTCAGGCCACAAGACTCCTAGAGTCCAAAACTTGTATTTTTTGTTGTTGTTGGTTTTTTTTTTTTTTAAGGCAATGGGTTTTCTGTCTGTCTGGAATGTATGTATGCACCTGTGTTTTATTGTGTGTATACGATAGGCACTCCTATGTGGGTATGAGTTTGCCGTGGCGCTCTTGAGGTGGTCAGAGGATGACATCATGGAGTTGGTTCTGTCCTTTTACTTTATGT
The DNA here is from genome assembly GCA_902168425.1 of Peromyscus attwateri. Classification (NCBI taxonomy): domain Eukaryota; kingdom Metazoa; phylum Chordata; class Mammalia; order Rodentia; family Cricetidae; genus Peromyscus; species Peromyscus attwateri. The sequence continues at coordinate 13,441 of CABHPP010137203.1, read as the reverse complement.
GGACCTGTCATCCGGCAATGTGTGCAGCAAATGCTTTACCTGCTGAGCCTGCCTGCCATTCTCCCTTCCCGTCTCTTTCTTTTCTTTTTGTCTTCTTTTTTCTGAGACAGGGTTTCTCTGTGTAGCCCTGAATTCGCTCTGTAGACCAGGCTGGCCTCAATCTCACAGAGATCCACCTGCCTCTGCCTCCAGTGCTGGGATTAAAGGCGTGCTGAGCTCGCGCTCTCTCTCTCTCTCTCTCTTTCTCTCTCTCTCTTTCTTGAATGTGTATGTATGTGTGGTGTTCAAGTATACAGATATGCGGCTTTTGTGGCTGGGCATGTATAGGCGTGTAAGCATGCATTATGGTGCACACACGGGGAGGCCAGAGGGTGGTGTTGGGTGTCTTCCTCCATCACTCTCTACTCCGTTTCCTGAGGCTGAGGTCAGGCCTCCCCTGAGCCTCCCCCCAGCCTCACTCCTCATTCTGATTCGCTGAGGGTGACTTCCATGTATCCTGGGGACCTCACCTGGTTGGAATCAGAGGGAGAAAAGGCAAAAGAGAGAAGCTGGATCCTGCTAACATCATCAAGTGAGAAGATGGATTCTTTAGTTTTTAAAGCTATTTGAGAAGTTGGGTTTTCTGTCACATATGACAGAAATCCACTCATGACGACTCCCTGCTAAAGAAACTGGGAGCAGAAACAGGGTGTCACACCCCACTGGTCCCGCCATGTGGACCTTGCAGAGCCGAGGAGGTGGGTATGTATGTATGCACCTGTGTTTTATTGTGTGTATACGATATGCACTCCTATGTGGGCATGAGTGTGCCGTGCAAGAAGGTGGACACCAGTTGGGAAGTCAGCATTCCCACACAGCTGGCAGGGAATGCATCGGCTGCCCTACAGCCCAGTGATTGTGGGATTCGAACTTGCACCTGCAAAGCTGCCCTGAGGGGTGGTGGGGAACTTCAGGATTTAGGAGTGGTCGGCCACTTTTTTCACTCATTGGTAACTACCTGCAAAAAAGAGACATGCTGTCTTTGAACTGGGCCTGTGTAGACGAGGAGGGAAAGGCGGCCTTGCTAAGAGGAAAGGCCATCACAGCCGTCCAGCCCCAGAGCTGAACTCCCTACCTCATACCACATTTAGAAGCAAAAGCTGGGAGGTAGGAGGCTTAACAGATCAAACTGTAAGTCTAGGCTCCTCCAAACCATACCCAGTTAAGCCTTTGCTTGACAAGGAGACCCACTCCTTCTCTTGCTCCCACTGGGATGGGGACTATGGGCCAGAGGCCAGTTCGTGGTGCCCTGCCATGGCTTTGACCTGCTATGCTAGAGGCCATCTGTGGTAACAAGGGTTAGGAGGTTCACGGAGCCGAAGGTAATTTTCTTTTTTTCTCTTTTTTCTTTTGGTTTTTAGAGACAGTGTTTCTCTGTGTAGTTTTGGTGCCTGTCCTGGATCTCGCTCTGTAGACCAGGCTGGCCTCGAACTCACAGAGATCCACCTGGTTCTGCCTCCTGGATGCTGGGATTAAAGGTGTGCACCACTGCCACCCGGCGGTCATTTTCTTTTTAAAAAACCTTTTTAAAGATTTATTCTTCCTCACTCTCTCCCTCACCCCCTCCCTTCGTGTGTGTGTGTGTGTGTGTGTGTGTGTGTGTGTGTGTGTGTGTGAGCACTTGAGGGCAGGTGCCTGCAGAGGCCAGAAGAGGGCATCAGATCCCCTGGAGCTGGAGTTATAGGCAGCTGTGAGCCACCTGATGTGGGTACTCAGGTTGTCTGTAAGAGCCGTCTCTCTAGGCCCTCAACATCTTTTCTCAGATCTAGCCCCAGATTTTGTTTTGGGCACAGAGATCTGGCAGGATCACTGAGTTGGGTCACTAGTTTATGCAGTCCAGTGGAAGCAAAATAGGTTAGAAACTGGATGCCTTAGGGAACATTTAAAATTCTTGCTGCTAGCGCCAGGGAGGTAGCCTGGCAGGTGGAAGCATGAAGAACCAGATGCAGAGGTGTACACCTGTAATCCCAGCACTCTTGTGGCGATATGGGAAGTAGAAATGAGAGAATTATCTGGAAGCTTGTGGGCTGGCCAGCCTGGAGTACAGTGTGCTTTGGACAGTAAGAGTGATTCTGGCTGGGCGGTGGTGGCGCACGCCTTTAATCCCAGCACTCGGGAGGCAGAGGCAGGCGGATCTCTGTGAGTTCAAGGCCAGCCTGGTCTCCAAAGCGAGTTCCAGGAAAGGCGCAAAGCTACACAGAGAAACTCTGTCTCGAAAAACCAAAAAAAAAAAAAAAAAAAAAAGAGTGATTCTGCCTCAATAAGGTGGAAGGAGAGGACAGACTCCCCAAAAATTGTCCTCTGACCTCCACAGGTGTGGCATAGATGTGTGTGCACACTACACACACACACACAGACACACAGACACACAGACACAGACACACAGACACAGACACACACACACCATTTTAAAAATATGTATTGCTGGGGCTGGAGAGATGGCTCAGCGGTTAAGAGTACTGGTTGTTCTTCCAGAGGTCCTGAGTTCAATTCCCAGCAACCACATGGTGGCTCACAACCATCTGTAATGAGATCTGGTGCCCTCTTCTGGCCTGCAGGTGTATATGCAGACAGAACACTGTATACATAATAAATAAATCTTTTAAAAAAATATGTATTGTTGCAGCTGGGGCCTGGTTCTGTGCACATGTTTAGCATGTGAGTCCCTGTCCAATCCCCAGCACCAGCTATTTGTATGTAAAGCTACCTCCAATCTCGCCAATATAAAATTGCCACACCTAGCAGGAAGTCAGATGCTAAACGCCGTTGCAATCAACAGAGCCTCTGCATGGTCCGTCTCATATGGATCCGTGGAAGAAGGGAGATGGACAGACAGGAGGAAGGATGATATACAGGGAGACAAGAGGAGGTAAAGAGAATCCTTGAGGGACAGAGATCTTTCTTCCTGCAGTCCCACACACAGCCAAGCTCTCCCCTACTGAGAGGAGATTGCCTTCCTGACTCCACTGTGGTGAAGGCTGGCTGCTGTGCCTGCCAGTCTGCCTTGGCCTCTGGAATCCGGCTCCTAGAAGGCTGCCTTGCCCTTTGCTCTTGGCCTGCAGCCTTTTCCGGGGCTGAGAGTAGGAAGTAGCAAGCTCCCTCTCCCAGCTTGGAGCCCGCTCACAAGTCCCTTGAGAATGAGGACAAAATGGGCGCACTGTTTGGTGGACAATGAGGTTTTTCTTACAGGGCGGCTCCTCCAGGCTTTTGTCAGCAGGACTTCCTTGAAGGGCAGTTGGGGTTGGAGGACACCCTGTAGGCCCAGCAGGACTGACATGCTGGGAGGGTACTGGGTCTGGGGAACAGAGTGTGTGAAGGGGCCCATGATAAAGGACCAGAGAAACGGGAGGTGAGCAGGAGCAGCAGGAGCTGAGATTAGGAAATGGCTGGGGGTGGGTCGGGGGCAGGGGAGGCAGGAACAGAAGGTCAAGCTTGGGATGGGGTGAGGCTTGGGGTTGGTCCTGGGAGGGTGTGCTGCCCACTGCACAAGAGGCTGAACAGTAGACACAGGATCCCTGGGTTCAGATTTTCCTTCTTCCTATCTGGATGGCCGGGGACAGTCTTCTCTTTCCTCTCTTGCAGTCATATTTAACGCTACAGTTAGCCCTTCTTCAGCACACCCGAATCTGCTCTGGCTTTGTCTATATATACCCTTATCATCTTTATTCCCACTTTCACCCATGTATGATATGCATTGCCTTCCTAAGATTGTCTGTCACCTTTGCATTGTTCATTTGTGTCCGCACATCCTGGAGCAGCATGGACCACACACGAGGCGTCTAGCACACCTTTGTGGAATGCACAAAGTTGCTTGCCAATGTAGCTGGGAGTTTTCCTGTGTTCTGCCCCGGCCTTGAGGTCCCGAAACCGCTTATAAAACAATCACTCAGAGGTTTATATTAATTGAAAATTCCATGGCCTATTGGCTTAGGCTTATTGCTAGCTAGTCTCTTACAACTTAACTCAACCCATAACTATTAATCTATGCATCTCCACGTGTTCCGTGGCTTTACCTGTGTCCCATTACATGTTGCTCCTTGGACGGCATTTGGCGTCTGGCCCTACTATCCTTTCTCTTTTCACTATCTCTCTTGGATCCCCCCCCCCCTCCATCCTGCCCTGCCATGGGCCAACGCAACTTTTTATTAGCCAATGGGAGTAACACATATCCATCTAAGATTCGAACAACATGTCCTAACTGAGCTGAGTGCTTCCTCCTTTGAAAAGAGAACAGAGCTAGGGATGTAGCTCAGAAGAGTGCTCACCAAACACACACAATGCCCTGGGTTCCATCCCCAGCACTTCATAAACTGAGCATGATGGTCCATGTCTGTAATCCCAGCACTCAGGTGGTAGAGGCAGGAGATTCAGGAATTTAAGATCATGCTCAGTGGGGTTGGGGATGTAGCTCAGTTGGTAGAGTGCTCACTCGCCTAGCATACATGAAGTCCTGGGTTTAATCTCCAGCACTACATACACCAGATGTGGTGGCACACATCTGCAATCACAGCATGCAGGAAGTGGAGGCTCTGCACATCTAGTTTGAGGCCATTCTGGGGGCAACATGAGAAGGTTAAGCCCCCCTTTCTTCTTCTTCTTTTTTTTTTTTGTTTTTTGTTTTTTTGAGATAGGGTTTCTCTGTGTAGCCCTAGCTGTGCTGGAACTCACTCTGTAGACCAGGCTGGCCTGGAACTCAGAGATCCTCCTGACTCTGCTTCCCAAATGCTGGGATTAAAGGGGTGTGCCACCAATGCCTGGCAAGACCTCCCTCTTAAAATAGGGAGAGAATGACGATCAAGAGGCTGTCTCTATGGTTACAAAATGAGTCTTAACTGTGAAGAGAGCTTTATGTCTGGTTGACAGGCACAAAGGAAGTGTCCCTCAAATGACAGCTCACAACGGACTTTGCTTTCCCGTGTGTGAATTTCCCACACTGTTGGGCTGCTCTGAGGAGGCAGTGGGTCACTTCATGGAGTCAGCAACCCACAAAGCAGGTTCTCTCATTCTAAATCTCCAAGTTCATTTTCTTTTCTTTTCTTTTTTTTTTTTTTTTTTTTTCTGGTTTTTTGAGACAGGGTTTCTCTGTGTAGCTTTGCGCCTTTCCTGGAACTCGCTTGGTAGCCCAGGCTGGCCTGGAACTCACAGAGATCCACCTGCCTCTGCCTCCCGAGTGCTGGGATTAAAGGCGTGCGCCACCACCGCCGGGCTCCAAGTTCATTTTCATACTGAGTTGAAAGCAGGGCCCCAGGGGACCCAGGGAGTCAAAAAGCTGGAGCTTTGGTTAGACCTAGGCCTGAAACAAAACAATCACACCTATAAACACTACCAGATTTCACACAATCTTTCCCACCCCTGGAGTGGAGGCCACACCGTCTCTTCCAGCCTCTCTCCCTCGCCCCTGCCTACTAAGGTTCCTAGTCCATGTTTCTGGACTCCTGGCCCTCACTTGATTTTTCGTTTTTTCCTGAGACATGGTCTCTCTTTGCAGCTGTTTGGCCTTGGCCTTCTGAGTACTTGGACCACAGGTGTGGGGGCCAACCCCAGTGATGACTGTGAAACCCGGGCTTTGTTTCAGGCAGGGAGCTCAAGGCACGGAGTTAAAATGGACAAACCGAATGAATAGCTCTCAGGCAAGGGAGCTTGGAGGTCAAGTGGTACAGTTTGCCTATTCTTTCAGGTAGGAATCGCACCCTGGAGACCATGTGTGAAACGATGGCGAGAGGTCTGTATAAGGAGCTGCTTCTACCAGCTGAGCAGGACTGGCACCTTGGAATCTGTCCTATACTTACAATTTTTCTAGACCAAACAGCTAGAGGGAATCTGGGTCCCAATGGAGATACCTTCTCAGCTCACCAGCCAGGGCAGAGCTGGGCTTGGGCTCCTGATGTGAAGGCCTGCCTTCCTCCTCATTTTCAGGCAGCATCAAAAGTGGTACCCAGAGGCAGGGAAGCAAGGGATGCTGGAAGACACCATCTCGGTTGATTGCTTTGTTCTGTGCTGAAGTTGGGACCCAGGGCCTCATGCACATAAGCAAGACCTTGTGGCGCTACATCCTTCAACTGAATTCTTGAGGGATGGAGACCAGTAACAGGGAAAGTGTGTGAGGGAGGAAGGTGGCAGGGGCGGACAAGCAGCCACTCCAATCCATTAGAGAATGCCTGGGGGTAAACCATGAAGACACAATGGTCTCGGCTGGTCATGAGCCAAGCCAGAAGTGCCCATTCCCCCAGCCTTGGGAGATGAGAAGCCAGGGGGTGGCGCTGGGGGCCCATGGTAATGAGACGGAACACCTCCGACTCCCACTTCAGCTTCTCAGCTCTGCCCATGTTGGGAAGGAAGACCTTCTGTGCCCGCGATGTCCCAGGGCACACAGCCGCTGATACTGTCTCAAGCCTTTTGTAACCTTGAGCTCTTCCTTGGCACTAGTGAACAATTGCCAAGAGCTGTGCCCAGCGCTGTCCTTAACTCCCAGCTTCTTCCAGACCAGGATGTGAAATGTCCAAAGTGTCATTTATTCATTGTCCCCATGACTTTTGCCATCACGACCTCACTGCAAAATACATAAATAAGGAGTGTTTACCCAATACTTGGACTCGTTTTTTAAAAACATAAACTTATTTCTAAAGGGAAATTTCATAGCACCACTGTAAATAAGCAGCACTAATTATTAAGATACAAGAAGAAATAAAAATAAATCCAGACATTCTTGGTTTTTGGCATCAGGCTCCAGTTCTGGCCCTGAGTTTCCCGGTGAGTCACATGCTCTCTCTAGGCCTTGGTTTCCTTTCTGTACAATGGGCTCACTGGGAAATCTCATACAGAAGGTGCCTGGGGCACCTTCTAGCCTAAGATGGAACTTGAGGCTAGACTTGGTCAGTGCTGGGGCTTAGGTGCTAAGGAAGATGGAGTGCGGAGAAACTTTGGGATCCCTGCCTTCCAATCTCTGACCATCGGGAATTAGAGGCACAAATTGTTACTGGCAGCCTCAGTAGCGTAAGAAGATCCTCCCCTTAGGAGGAAATGAGCTCCTAGTTACAGGAGGCATTCAAACAGACCTCCAGGAGCTTCAGCAGGAACCGATCAAAGACTTCAGTCTGGCTCTTACGGAAGAGAACTTGGGGAAGGGAGGTGGTGGTCTCCGGGGAATGGGGTGAGGTCTACAAGCACCCAGCGGCTGCCTTTCCTCTACCATTGATCTAGAATTTGTTTCCTGTGCATTTTCCAAACACGGTCCCTTATAACTTCTCCATCAACAGGAGGCAAGGGAAGCCAGTGTCTGCCTGTGAAAGAGCACTGGCCAGTCCCCGGAGGCCACCAGAGCAGGCTTGTGGGCCTGGACAGTCTGGCTCCACTGCCTGGGAGGTGGCCTGCCCCGGGCAGGTCCTGGGGCCTCTGGCTGGGACAGAAAGGACATCCTGAAGACAATAGAGAGGGAGGGCCCTGCCCGAGGGGTCTCCTTCTGCTTCCTCCTGCCTTAGCTAAGGGCAAGAAAGAAAGTGGATGGGAAAGGGCTAGGGGTGCGGGGTTCACATGAAGGCACACATGGTTACTGACAAAAATGTGTAGGCAGATACTTAAGGGAAGCCAAGTGAGTCTACAGACTCCTAGACAGACGCGCATGGACCCGCACAGCCATCGAGGGACAAAGACTCCTACAAAGAAATCAAGATAAAGACGGTAGCCAGCGGCACCCCAGAGGTCAGGATCAGCCGCAGGGAGAGGGAGGCAAAGCTGGCCCCCTAGTCTGCGGCAACCCTCGGGCCGGCCGAGAGTCGCGTTCCCGGCAGGGGGCGCCCTGGCAACACGGAGGCACCGGCCTGGGGCTCGGGGCTCGGGGCGGGGGCAGGGCGGGCGGGGGCGGGGAGACCCGCGGGCGCACGGGCCGGGCTGCCTTCATAAGCCGGCGGGGGAGGTGGCCGCCAGCGTACGCTCCCGCCACTGCGCTCCCTAGGGCCGCCGCTCGCGCGCCGGGACGGACCCTCCCCACGAGTGCCTGCAGGTAAGGAAAGCATGGTGCGCCCCCGGCCGGCTCGACCCCTACAGGCGCGCTCCGCCAGCCCCGCAGTGACTGTTCCAGTCACGGTGGGGACACGTGGAAGGTCAGGTGCCCTGGGGACCCACGACCACTCATTCTTCTCCGATCCCCGCGCGCACTTCTTGGGGCCTGGCTGAATGATGGACGTGGCGCCCGCGGAGCCACTAACCAGGACCCCATCCTCATGCTAAGCACCTGCTCCTGGTGTCCACGCGGCGCCATAGCCCACAGCTGCGCTCTTCGTGGTTCCAAGCCACTCTGTCCCCCTTGGTGTCTAAAATAGTCGGGGAGCATCTGGGAAGCACGTGCTGGGATCCTTGGCGGGAGAGATCAGAGACCGCGTGCTAGTGGCTGTCTAGGAGTGGGGGAGCCCAGGAAACGGAAGGAGCCTGAGACCGGCTCTGGGTTGCGAGCAGGTGAGAGTGGGGTTGCTGCCTTGCCAGGTCTGGGTAAGAAAGGGTTAAAGGCACAGTCACAGCGACAAGACCCTAGGCTGAGGAAAAACTTCATCCTCACCCGGCATTGTGGCATTGTCCGTGGTGATCCTTTTCAACAGTAACGGGCCTGGGGGAGGGGGACTTGCAAAGGACTCGGGTGTGCCTGTGAATCCTTGATTAAAAGAGAGTTGGAGTGGTGATGCTGGCAATCTGAAGGCTGAGGAGAGCTGGCCAGCCTGGGCTACCTAGGGAGAGTGTGTCCCCAAATCATACATACATATACATACATACATACATAAATGTAAAAAGAGGGGTGGGTCTCAGGCCTGAAAGAATGTTTGGGCCCCAAGAAGAACTCAAAGGCCCCCTTCAGGCAGGCCCAGATTCTCAGGCTGGGTGAGAATTAGTGAAAATGACAAGTGTTTATTGAATGCCTACTGTGTGCTAAAACCTGCGCTGACACCTGGCAGACATGTCACTTACAAACTGGGCAAGTGAGCTGTAGACAATGTAGGCAAGTGACTCAGGATTTGAATCCTGTGGCTGAACCTGTCCCTATGCTCTCCTGCAGCCCAAGAGATGGACAGCCCCCTTCAGATCTTCCTGGACTGGATCTGCCTCCCCGCATCCTCCATCCTTTGGTCCTCTCCACCAACTCCTGCCTCTCCAACCCCTGCCCATCTCTCTCTGCCTCCCTGTCCAGTTTCTGAACTGTCCCTGAATTCCCTGGGGAGAACACAACTTCTCAAAGGCTCACTGGTGGAGTGAGACAGGGCTGGGCTGGTCCCCATCCATGTCCGTGATGGTCCCATCTCTACCTTAGGACTACAATGAACCAAAGGACCAGGCAGGCCAGAACACTGGGTATCTTCAATCCACCCAAACTTACTAGACACCAGCTTTGTGCTAAGTGCTGTTCTAGGTGCTGACGATGGCACTGTGAGGACATTCCCCCCCCCCCCCCCCCCCCCCGGAGTGGACATTGGCATGACAAAATCTTTTCAGGCTTTGAGGATTTGAGTGTCAAAACTGCTATGGTAGAATCAAAATGAGGGAATTCTCAAAGAAAGGGGTGAAAATGTAACTACCTATGTGTGTCACTAGGAGCAGCCAGCACGTGGTACTAATGAAGATAGGCCATCTAGCTGTGTGATGGGGCACAGCTCTGGTCTCATTGTAGCTGAGGGGCTATAGTTGATAGGTCCTGAGAACCTACTGGTGGGGAGGATTCTGAGTACAGCTTGTAAGGTGTTTAGCAGGTTCATGCGTTAGAAAACAGTGGCTGTTCTCAGCTCCGATCTCAGCAGAAATTGCATCAGAGAGTTACGTCATTGCCTCTGTACCCTGCGGTCCCGTCTACCACCTTTGCCCAGGCTCTGCCCACTCCCTGCTGGGCTGTGCCATGAGGGAGCACTCTGCCCTTATTGTTACTCAGACCCACTTCCTCCCTCCTGGGAAGGGAGCCTGGAGCTCCAGGCTGGGCACAGCCCCGGAATCTCCTGCCATCCACCCCTACCTCATTGTGCAGCTCAGTGCCAATCCCTGTCCTGTCTATTCTGCAAAGATAGGAGATGTTATCCTTTCCTGCATGTGAAGAAACCTCTAGAAGGGACAGTGACCTCTTGCCCTGGGACATATAGAAGCCATTTGGGCATCCAGGGCTAGGCCCAAAGGCCTACAATTTCAAGTCCCATCATCTCCCTGCTATACAGTCTGTGGGCTTCTGGTTTCTGGGGAAGGGAAGATGGGTGGGGGGATGGGGGTGGGGGAGGCAGAATTCAGGGGTGGAGCTTGAAGCTCTCAGCATGAAGTCTATCTGACTGGACTTATTAACACAAAACCGAGGAGCTGGAGGAGAGCATTGTGGGGAGTGTGAGCAAGCCGGGCTGAGAACTGGTGCTCAGAATTCTCCGCGCTGGCCACAGGAATGCTGACTGAGCTCCCTCGAACATCAGCCCCATCGTCATTGGCACAGCAGGGCTGGGTTGTGTGGTATGTTTGTTATTTTGGCTTTTTTCCCCCCTCTCCTTTTTCTGGAGCTGTTCTACCCTTCAGAATACAGTGGGAGGCAGTAGATTGAAAATTCATTATCTGTGCTGCTGTGTGACCCTGGACAAGCCTCTCTTCTCTTGGACCCTTTCTTTTCTCATCTGTCACGTGGGGGGTTTTCATTACAGAGTTGCCGAGGGCCCGCCAGGTCATAAGCAGTCTACCAACTTGAGGCTTCACCTATATGGATTCTTCTGGAGAAGTTTGTGTTCCCTGGGAGGCAGTTTCATAGTCCAAGGGGACAGAGCCTAGAAAACCGGGAAAGTGCTGGCTTGAGTCAGTACCTTGGTTCCAGTTCTCAACACCTGTGACATGAAGGAGATCTCTTTCCCTCTCTGAGTGTCAGCTCATAGTGGGCCCCCAGCATCATTATTTGACGCTCCATGTCCAAAGAACACTCCAAAGTGCTCTCTATATTTATCTGCCTTCTCATACCCCGCCTCATACATTTTGTAATTGCTCCCAGAAAAAGCCCATGCTTTAAGTTTTCCATGCTTTTTCCATGCTTCAAACCCCAGCCTCGCTGTGGCATGAAATCAATTGTTTGCATTTAATTTAACTTCTCAAATGAAGGGGTAAAATTTGAGATGAGGGTGGGGGCTGGGGGAGGAGATGAAGAAGTTGAAGCAGATGTGTTTTTGTTTAACTCTAGGATGGTGGTTAAACTGCCCCCCATGTTATTACCATGGTCCCTTTCGAATTCCAGTAACCAAGGGTCGGGTTTCTCTAAAACTGTGGTGTTCTTTCCTGGCTAGCGTGGACTTGCCCTCCCAGTATTATTATTATTATTATTGCTTTATAGTCATCAGAGGCCACAAAGTGCTGGCTGGAGAGGAGACCTCAGAGATGCCTAGAATTGTAGACCGGCCAGGCCTCCAGACACTGCTGGCTGTGTACATTGGTATCTTTGAGGCCCAGAAAGGGAAAGAGGTTTGCCCAGAGGCAGACAGTTGCTTAGACTCAGCCTCCTGGCTCTTTGGATTTTCCAACAGTGACACCCCCCCATGCCCCTCTTGAACTTGGTGTGTTGGTGTATCACTTCCACTATATGTCCTTAATTTGCTTTTGTTTATTTATTTGAAGCAGGGTCTCATATAGCCCAGGTTGGCCTTGAAACTTGCTATGTAACAGAAGATAGCCTTGAACCTTTCTGATCCTCCTGCCTCCGCCTCCCGTGTTCTGGGATCACAGGTGACTACCTCTAGGCCTGGTTTATGTCCTGGGATGAGAACCAAGGGCTTCATGCATGCTAGACACGTCCTTAGCCCCAACTTACCTTTGTTTTAAAAGCTGTAACCACTCAAAGGAGGAAGAAGATGGTGTGGGTGATGGGAGAGATCTTGAGCTCAGGAGAGGTGTTGACCTGTGTGACCTTGGGTAAGTCACCTCCCTTTTCTAGCCTCAGTTTCCCCATCTATAAACCAAGATGTCTGAAGAAAAAGGAGGATGGGATTTCCTTAAACTTGAGATGGGCCTCACTGAGGTCCCTCACATCTGGCCTACTGTGTGTGGAGGGCCCAGAGCCTGGAGGTTTGGGGGGCTGTGGGCTTGGCTCCTACAGTGAGTTCAAAGCTTCAATTTAGTTGTTGGTGTTGTTAAACCCGGCTGGTTTCATTTTACATAAAAACACTGGTTTCTGGCTTCTCTTGAAAGATCAGAAGATGTGGCTCTCTGGGGCCACGCCCCTGCCTGGCCACAGTGGCTGGAGCTGAGCCACAGCTGCTCCATCCATTTAACTGCAGTTCCTGAGGTGCCCCAGTCCCTTGTACAGCCCACTCACCTCGCCAACATCGCCAGCTGCCCCTGAGTTTGTAGTTTAGGGGCAGAGTTAGGGAGGCCTTAAACAGAGGCTCAGATCATATTTGAATGACTGTGGGTGGCTGGGTCCAGCCTGCAGGGGGTTGAGGCGGGACCTAGGATAGGAACACGGTTGGTCTGCTACTGTGGCCTGGATGTTTCTCTGAAAGATACTAGCTAGGTGGGGAGCCTTTTCCTGCTTCACTGGAATCTAGGGACACGAGAAGTTTGGGGGATGGGGTGTCATTGCCTACCTGTCAACATTAAGCTAGCTGGGACTGCCCAAGACGTAGCTACTCTCTCAGGCATGAGCAGCATTGGGAGAAGGGACTCACGTGGTATCTGTCACCTCACCTCATCTCATGCCCGTGTCACACACAGGGCCTACAGTCTTAACCACGGCTCTCTTCTTCATCCCTTTGCTGGTGCCAAAAAGTCTTTGATGACAGGTGGGTACCAAAATGGCCTTGGTTGGAGTCTCAGAATCACTGTGCGAGCAAGAGGGCATCATGGGAGGCTGTGGTGCCCAGTGGATAAATATGGAGTGTAGCCGGGCATGAGTCTAGGTCCACATGAATAAGCTGTTCTGGGGACACAAAATGAACTGGGAGGGGGAACCTCAATTCCTGAGTGATGTCAGGTCCCTTGCCCCATGCACTTGCAGAGGTTGACATACCCTGTGTAAAATCCTGCTTCCATCCACCCCGACCTCTCGGCACTCACATACACATGCCCCATTCTGCCCTCTTGCTAAAGAGACATAGATGTTGTAGACCTGTGGAAGGGTCTGGAAGGTGTTTTCTGTTTAGTAGGACCAGAAAGACCCTGTTGCGAGCCCCCGGCCCCTCCTGCACCCGTGACCCCCGTCTTTTGTTATTCTTCTGGTTTGGTTTTCTGAAACAGAGTTTCATTATGTAGCTCAGGCTGGCTTCGGACTTTTGGCAGTCCTCCTGCCTCAGCCTGTTAAATACTGTAATTACATTACCCTCCCCTGGGCTTGTGTTAGGGCTTAGTCCTTGTCCTCTGGGATCTCTGGGTTGAAGAGTCAAGTTCTGTCCTTCATCTGGCGGTCAGCAGGCATTGG
>CABHPP010137202.1:0-43752 GCA_902168425.1 Peromyscus attwateri | reverse complement strand
CCCATTTCGCTCAGAACCAGCCTCAGCCTCATTTGACTCCTCTGGGCGAGACATGAATGAAGTGCACAGTGTTTTTGGCATTCTGCAGCCTTCAGGAGTGCGCAGCAGTACCCAGTTCCTGGTCAGACCTGCATGTTTCCCTCTTGGACTTTTCCACTCACACCTGTTCTAAGTACCGCTGTCTTAGGTGTTCTCACACCTGTCCCCCAGGAGAGAACCACTGCTGCTGCTGGGACTATAAGGAGGGGTTCAGCCACCCAATGACAGGGCCTTATGTGTTCAGTTCCAGTACTGATCACTCCATAGTTTCCCAAGGAGCCCCGCCTTTTCCAACCCTCTTGAGCAATGAACAAGCAGAACTGCCCCACACAAGCATCAACACTCAATGATGTGTCTATGTGTGGCCCATGCTGTGCTCTCCCCAGGATGAATGAATGGCCGTGAGAACATTTTCATTTGCTTCTTGCTCATTTTCTTTCCTCCCCAGTGAAGAACCTGTTCAAGCCTTTGACCTCTCTAAAAACTTCCCAATAGCAGGGTATGATAGCTAACACGTGGAATCCCAGGACTTAGACAGGAGGCCCAACATGAGTTCAAGGCCAGCCTCGGGTGCTTAGTATGTTCCAGGCCAGACTTGGCTATAGTGCAAGATTAGTCTTTAAAAAAAATTATAATAAATAAGTGAAAACTGCATTATTTTTCATGTTGATTTTTAGAAATTCCTTATACATTATGCATATTGGCTATAATTCATTTGTATTGTCTGTGCATATATTTTACATATTCAATTATATATAAGTATATTTGATATATCACTCAGTTATGTATATCATAAATTATATAAATGAAATAAAATATATAAATGAAACACAAGAGCTGCTGGAATAAATTACATGATGCTTACTATTTTTTAAAACTTTATTGCATTTATTTATTTCACGGAGGAAGGGACACATGACACAGCTCATGTATGGAAATCAGAGAGCAACTGGATTCTCTTCCTCTACCATGTGGGTTCTGGGGCCCAAACTCAGGTCATCAGGCTGGTGCCAAGTACCTTTATCCAAAGCTGTGCCATTTCACTGGCCTGATTTTTTTTTCTTGCATAGTATATTTTGATGAGCAAGAATTCTCAATTTTAATCTTAAAGTAATTCAACTCTATAACTTTTTCATTTGTGGTTGTTTTACATTTTCCCCAACTATAAAAATTATTTACTGTAGGGGAAAGGGGACAGCCAAAGAAACCCACCCTGGCCCTGAAACCAGAGCCAGTGAAAGAAATACTTTAGCCCTGAACCCAGAACCTAAGAACCACACCCTGACTCTGAAACCAGAGCCAAAGAAACACATTTTGTCCCTAGAATCAGAGTCAGTGATAAAATATGCCCTGGCCCTAAAATTAGAGCAAAAAGGCTAAAAAGGATCAATGAAATAAACACAATTTGGCCTTGAAATCAGAGCCATCTCTGCCCTGACCAACTGACCAATGAAACCAACCAATCCCTGAGCACCCTGACCTTGAACCGAGAACCAGTGAAAGAACCCCACCCTGGTCCTGATTCCCAACCCAGTGAAAGAAACACCTTAGCCCCAAACCCAGAACCTAAGAAACACACCCTGACACCGAAACCAGAGCCAAAGAAACACACTTTGTCCCTAGAATCAGAGCCAGTGAAAGAAATATGTCCTGGTGAACTAAAGCCAAAAAGCAAAAAAGGCCAGTGAAAGAAGCACAGTTTGGCCCTGAAATCTGAGCCATCTCTGCCCCTGGCCAAGGAAACTAACCAATCCCTGAGCAGAAAATCTCCCTGGAGAAACTCTGCCCCTAAGAAGCCCTATATAAGCCCCTCTGCCTGTTCAGTTGTTGGCTGTGCTTTCCCAACCTGGCAGAGGTACCCACTCTTCCTGGACTCCTCCTTCCCAAATAAATCTCTTTCTCAAAAGAGTTTTGAGTGAAGATCTTCACTCAACAGCATAAAGAAGAACCTTGCTGAGATGCCCCTTACGAGACTGAGCAGAAAAACCTTGCTGAGACATCCCCTTTGGGAGGGTTAAGCAATACTGAGCAGAAAGAAGTAACAACTTTTTACCGGAGCCGGAGGAGATTGCTACATTTCTGCAGGGGTTTCCCCTTTAGCAGAGTGAAGCAGAAGAAGCAACATCTTGGGCCAGAGAGTAGAAGCAGAGCTCTGCTGGGAAGCCACCTTAAGGGTCGGGGCAAAACCCAGCAAAGTTCTCTACGAGAGCAGCAGAATTGCTATATCCTGTGGGGAGACCATTCCCTACCGCACCCCAGCTTCAGGTATTGCCTGACTTCCCTACAATTCAGGATACCTCTCCCTCCAGAGGTGTGCTATTGCAGCTCTAGGTATAGCCTGGCTTCCTGACAAGTCAGGATACCTTCCAGAGCTGAGCTGTCCTATTGCAGCTCCAGCCTCCAGAGCTGTCCCAGGACAGCTCTACCCTTCAGAGCTGTCCTATTGTGACTCCAGGTATAATCTGACTTCCCAACAAGTCAGGATACCTTTTCCTCCAGAACTGTAATACTCTCATTTACCATGTCATCTTCTAAAGTCTGTTTTTTAGAGTATTCATTCGTTTTGGCTATTTCATTCATGTATACAATACATCTGGATCAAATCCAGCCTATATTCCCCCCTCCCACTCTACTCTGACCCTCCACAGTACTCCCTACTGTCTTTTTTTTTTTTTTCCCAAGACAGGGTTTCTCCGTGTAGCTTTGTGCCTTTCCTGGAACTCACTTGGTAGCCCAGGCTGGCCTCAAACTCACAGAGATCCACCTGGCTCTGCCTCCCGAGTGCTGGGATTAAAGGCGTGCGCCACCACCGCCCGGCTCCCTACTGTCTTAATGTCCCTGTCTTCTTCTCTTTTACTAACTCACTGAGTACAATTAGTGCTATCTGCATGCACCTGGAGGGGGGCGTTCACCTGACTGTGGGGAACCCACCAGCAGCCATGCTCCCAAAGGAAAATGAGCCTCCCTCCCCAGCAGCTATCCACTGCCAATAGTTCTTCAGCTAGGGTAAGCAAACCACGAAGAAGAGAATCCTGAGTAAATATCCAAGAGCTCAGGACCATCTTCCCCATTGTGGTACCTTCTTGTGGTACTTCAGGTGACACTGTGGCCTACCTCTGGGCTTGCTCTTCTGTTACTGCATGCCCCACACTCTCTCGACTGCCTTAAGTTAATGGTGTAAATTCTATGTTAAATGTCACTCGCGACAGTCACTACCTCACTCTCCTAGTCAAAAAAAAAAAAAACACAAAAAAGGAACTTCAAATTGATTCAACAACTTATTTGCACATCTTGAATGTTATTTCTTCAGCATCTTTTCCCTCTCCCTTAGAAGTCTGACCCTCTATTTTCCCTCTCAGAAGCCAGGAGAAGAAGGAAGTGATGGGAGGGAGAGGAAAAGAAAGAGGAGGAGGAGGGGGAGGGGAGGGGAAAGAAGAGATGACAATACCAAGGATTCTTCTTGTTGAAAAGAAAAGGAAAGAAAAGTTAGTAGATCCAAGATCATTTTTTACTGTTGGGGAGGAAGGAGCTGCTAAAAAGTAAAATAAATAAATAAAATAATTTTTAAAATTAGATGAAGAGTTAACCATTTGTTTGCAGTTTTCTTGATATTAAAACTTACAGAATCATAGCCTCCTGCTCAACCAGAGGCCATGCTGGCTGTCAGAACTCCTGGTA
Source organism: Peromyscus attwateri (assembly GCA_902168425.1). Lineage (NCBI taxonomy): Eukaryota > Metazoa > Chordata > Mammalia > Rodentia > Cricetidae > Peromyscus > Peromyscus attwateri. The sequence continues at coordinate 40,035 of CABHPP010137202.1, read as the reverse complement.
GGCCGCCACCCAAGGACTGCCCCCCTCTCTCAGTGCCCACCCACCATATCCCCAATCAACCCTCACAAATTGACAGTGAGAGACTTAATATCCCACTCCCACCAATGGACAGGTCATCTAGACAAAAACTAAGCATAGAAATACTGGAGCTAACAGATGTTGTGAATTAAATAGACCTAACAGATATTTACAGAACATTTCACCCAAACACAAAAAAAATATACCTTCTTCTCAGCACCTCATGGAACATACTCCAAAATTGACCACATACTCAGTCACAAAGCAAGTTTCAATAGATATCAGAAAATTGAAATCACCCCCTGCATCTTATCAGACTACCATGGATTAAAGCTGAATTTCAACAACAACAGAAATAACAGAAAGCCTACAAACTCATAGAAACTGAACAACTCTCTCCTGAATGACTACTAAGTCAAGACAGAGATAAAGAAAGAAATTAAAGACCTTCTAGAATTCAATGAAAATGAATGCACAACATACCCAAACTTATGGGACACTATGAAAACAGTGCTAAGAGGAAAGTTCATAGCATGAAGCGCCTACATTAAAGAGAGAGAGAGAGAGAGAGAGAGAGAGAGAGAGAGAGAGAGAGAGAGATCTCATACCAGCAAGTTAACAGCACACCTGAAAGCTCTAGAACAAAAACAAGCAAACACACCCAAGAGGAACAGCCAGCAGGAAATAATCAAACTGAGAGTTAAAATCAATAATTAGAAATAGAACAATATAAAGAATCAATGAAACCAAGAGATGGCTCTTTGAGAAAATCAACAAGATAGACAAACTCCCTTATCCAAACTAGTTGAAAGGCAGAGAGAAAATATCCAAATTAATAAAATCAGAAATGAAAAGGGGGCCATAACAGACACTAAGGAAATTCAAAGAATCATCAGCCACATTTTAAAAACCTATACTCCACAAAATTGGAAAATCTAAAAGAAATGGATAATTTTCTTGATAGGTATCACTTACCAAAGGTAAATCAAGATCAGATAAATAACCTAAACAAACCCCTAAGGAAATAGAAGCAGTTATTAAAAGTCTCTCAAATAAAAAAGCCCAGGACCAGATTGTTTTAGCACAGAATTCTACCAGACTTTCAAAGAAGATTTAATGCCAATACTACTCAAATTATTACATAAAATAGAAATAGAAGGAAAATTGCAAATTCATTTTATGAGGTCACAGTCACCCTGATACCCAAAGAAAGAGAATTACAGACCAATTTCCCTTATGATCATACATGGAAAAATATTCAAGAAAAACTGAATCCAAGAACATAAGTAAAAGATCATCCACCATGATGAGATAGGCTTTATCCCAGAGAGGCAGGGCTGGTTCAATATATGAAAGTCAGTCAATGTAAACTAACCATATAAACAAACTGAAAGAAAAAACCTCATGATCATCTCACTAGATGGTGAAAAAGCCTTTGACAAAATTCAATTCCCCTTCATGATAAAAGTCTTAGATTAAGGATACAAAGGACATACCTAAACATAAAGTAATTTTACAGCAAGCCTATAGCCAACATCAAATTAACTGGAGAGAAACAATGTAATTCCACTAAAATCGGGAACAAGACAAGGATGTCCACTCTTTCCAGGTCTATTCAATATAGTTACTTAAGTATTAGATAGAGCAATAAGACAACTGAAGGTATCAAGAGGATACAAATTGGAGAGGAAGAAGTCAAAGTATTATTATTTGCAGATGACATGATAGTACATGTGTTGGTTTGAACAGGTATGGCCCCCATGGACTTACAAGTTTGAATGCTTGGCCCCTAGGGAGTGGCACTATTAGGAAGTGTGGCCTTGTTGGAGTAGGTGTGGTGTTGTTGGAAGAAGTGTGTCACTGTATAGGAAGGCTTTGAGGTCTCATTTATGCTCAGGCCATTTCCAATGTCATATTCTCTTCTTCTGCTGACTGTGGATCAAGATGTAGAACTCTCAACTCCTCCAGCACCATGTCTGCCTGCATGCTGCCATGTCCCACCATGATAATAATGGACGAAACCTCTGAAACTATAAGCCAATCCCAATTAAATGTTTTCTTTTATAAGAGTGGCCATGGTCATGGTGTCTCTTCACAGCAATAGAAACCCTAAGACAATATATAAGAACCCAAAAAATTCTACTAGGGAACTCCTACAGCCAATAAACAATTTCAGTGATGTGGCTGGATACAAGATTAACTAAAAAAAAAAAATCAGTAGCTCTCCCATATACAAATGAAAAATGGATTGAGAAAGAAATCAGGAAACAATACCCTTCACATTAGCCACAAAAAAAAATATAAATTATCTTGGGGTAAGTCTAACCAAGCAAGTGAAAGACATCTACGACAAAAAGTTAAAGTTTTTGAAGAAAAAAATTGAATTGATATCAGAAGACAGAAAGATCTCCCATGCTCATGGGTCAGTAGAATTAACACAGTAAAAATGGCCATTTTACCAAAAGTAATCTACATATTCAATGCAATTCCCTTCAAAATTCCCCAACACAATTCTTTACAGACCTTGAAAAAGACAATACTCAATTTCATACGTGGTGGGGAGGAGGGGAAGACAGGATAGCTGAAACAACCTGGAACAATAAAAGAACCTCCAAAGATATCACCGTCCCTGATTTCAAGCTGTACTACAGAACTATAGTCATAAAAAACATATGAAACTGACATAAAAACAGACAAGTTGATCAATGGAATTGAATCAAAGACCCAGACATAAAACCACACACCTATGGACACCTGATTTTTGATAAAGTTGCCAGAAATAAACAATGGAAAAAGGAAAGCATCTTCAACAAATGGTGCTGGCCTAACTGGATATCTTCATGTAGCAGATATATCTACAATATATCTGCAAATATATCCATATTTATCACCCTGCACAAAACTCAAGTCCAAGAGAATCAAAGACCTCAAAATTAAACCAGACACACTGAACCTGGTAGGAGAGAAGTAGGGAATGGCCTTGAATGCACTAGCATAGGAAACAACTAACTGAACAGAACACCTATGGTGCAGGCACTAAGATCGACCTCATGAAACTGAAAAGCTTCTGTAAGTCAGAAGTCATCCTCAATGGGGCAAAATGGCAGCCGACAGAATAGGAAAAGGTTTCACCAACTCCACATTGGACAGAGGGCTAAAATCCAAAATATATAAAGAACTCAACAAACCAGACATCATAAAAAAAAAAAGCAAATAATCCAATTTAAAAAATGGGGTACAGATCAAAACAGAATTCTCAATGAAGGAATCTCAAATGGGTAAGAAATACTTTTAAAAATGTTCAACATCTTTTTTTAAAAAAATATTTTTATTTTATAATTAATTTAATTTCACATCTCAGCCACAGATTCCCCCCTCCCTCCTCCCACCCCCCAGCCCTCCCCACCCAACCTACCCCCCATTCCTACCTCCACCAGGGCAAGGGCTCCCCTGGGGAGTCAGCCCAGCCTGGTAGACTCAGCCAAGGCAGGTCAGTCCCCTCCTCCCTACACCAAGACTGAGCAAAGTGTCCCAGCTTAGGCCCCAAGCTCCAAAAAGCCAGCCCATGCACCAAGGATTGGTCCCGGCTCCACTGCCTGGGGGCCTCCCAAACAGTTCAAGCTAATTGACTGTCTCACTTATCCAGAGGGCCTCGTCCAGTTCCATGGGGACTCCTCAGCCATTGGTTCACAGTTCATGCGTTTCCACTAGTTTGGCTATTTGTCCCTGTGCTTTTTCCAATCATGGTCTCAACAATTCTCACTCATACAATCCCTCCTCTCTCTCACTGATTGGACTCCCGGAGCTCCACTTGGGGCTTGGCCGTGGCTCTCTGCATCTGCTTCCATCGGACACTGGATGAGAGTTCTATCATGACAGCCAGGGTGTTCGGCCATTCAATCACCAGAGCAGGTCAGCTCAGGCACTCTCTTGACCATTGCCAGTAGTCTACAGTAGAGGTATCTTTGTGGATTTCTGGGGACCTCTCTAGCACTCTGCTTCTTTCTATTCCCCTGGGGTCTTCATTCATTATGGTATCTCCTTCCCCATTCTCCCACTCTGCTCCTGATCCAGCTGGGACCTCCTGCTCCCCTAAGCTCTCTTTACCCCCCCACCAACCATCAGGGAAATGCAAACCAAAACTTTGAAATTCCATCTTATATCTGTTAGAATGGCTAAGATCACACACGTAACAGCTCATGCTGTTGAGGATGTGAAATAAGGGGAACACTCCTCCATTGCTTGTGGGAGTGAAACTTGCACAGCCACTATGGAAATCAATATGATGGTTCCTCAGAAATTTGGGAATCAATCTACCTCAAGACCCAGCTATACCACTCTTGGGCATGTATCCAAAAGATGCTCCATCCTGAGCTGGGCGGTGGTGGCACATGCCTTTAATCCCAGCACTTGGGAGGCAGAGCCAGGCGGATCTCTGTGAGTTCAAGGCCAGCCTGGTCTACAGAGTGAGATCCAGGACAGGCAACAAAACTACAAAGGATTTTGAGAAATCCTGTCTCAAAAAAAAAAATGCTCCATCCTGCCACAAGGACATTTGCTCAACTATGTTCATAGTAGCTTTATTCATAACAGCCAGAAACTGGAAACAACCTAGATGTCCCTCAACTGAAGAATGGATAAAGAAAATATTGTATATTTAAACAATGTAGTATTGCTCAGCTGTTACAAAAAAAATGACATCATGAAAATTGCAGGCAAATGAATGGAACTAGAAAAAAATTATCCTGAGGGAGGCAACCTGTACCCAGAAAGACAAACATGATATGTACTCACTTATAAGTAGATATTAGCTGTTAAGTTAAGGATAAACATGATCCAATCCACAGACCCAGGGAGGCTAAGTAACAAGGAGGACTCTGAGGGGGACACATGGATCTCCCTGGGAAGGGGAGATAGACTAGATTTTGTGGGTAGACTGGGGATGGGTAACGATGGGAATGGGGGGGATCAGATGGGAGAAGGAGGAACAATGGGAGAGAGTACAAGGAAAGACAATAGGGGGGCACTTACTGGGTGATGTGAAAACCTAGTGCAGTGGAAACTCCCTGGAACCTATGAGAGTGACCCTAGTAAGAACTGTGAGTAATGGAGGATATGGAGCCTGAACCAGCCATCTTCTTTAACTAGGCTCTGCTCCCAGTGATGGGACTGGCACACCAACCCAGCCACAAGACATACCTACCCTGCCTACAAATGTCCTGGAGCAATAATGGCTCAGAGCTTATAAGAGTGGCCAACCAATGACTGGTATAACTTGAGGCCCAAGCCACAAGAGGGAGCCCATGCCAGACACTGTCTGGATGGCCAGGAACCAGAGGCTGGATGGCTCAGAGACCTAGGGGTAGAACCAAACATGACTGACCAAAGAAATGATTCTTAAAGATATTCTGCTATATTCGTAGATCTATGCCTAGCCCAATTGTCATCAGAGAGACTTCCTCTGGCAGCTGATGGGAGCAGATGCAAAGACCCACAGCCAAATAGTAGGTGGAGCTTGGGGAACCCTGCAGAAGAGGGGGAGGAAGGATTGTAGGAGCCAGAGGGATTGAGGAACCAGGAGGAAATGGCCCACAGAATCTACTAAGCAGGGCTTATAGGGGCTCACAGAGACTGAAGTGGCAACCACAGACCCTGCATGAATCTATGCTATATCCTCTGCATACATGCTATGGTTGTTTATCTTGGTTTTTGTGAGACTCCTAGCAGTAGGAGTGGGATTGTCTCTGATTTTTTTGCCTGCTTGTGGGACTCTTTTCCTCATCTAGCCTTGATCAGAGGGTTTGTGCCTAGTCTTATTGCATCTTGTTATGCCATGTTCAGTTGGGAGACCTCCTCTTTCTGAAAGGAAATGGAAGAGGACTGGATCTGGGGGAGAGGGATGGTGGAAAGGGACTGAGGAGTGGGGAGAGGGGAGGCTGTGGTCAGGATATATTGTATTTGAGAAGAATAAATAAAAGAAAAAAACAATAAAAGGAGAGAAAATTATTTTTAAAAATTATAGAAACAAAAATAAACCAAATAAGAAAGAGAGAAAGGAAATCCCTCTTCTAAATTTCAGTGGATGGAAGGGAGCTATGGCCTCTCTTCCTAATTAACTCACTGAATGTAAACTATCTGTGCCTCACCCTGGTTTTTATTCTGCACACACAGTCAGTTTTTGCTTTCTAATTTTTCATAGCTTTATGATTTTTTGGCAATCCCATAATTTCCATTAAAAATGAAATATAATAACTGATGGAATAAATTATGAAAATTTATGTAATCCTTTCATTACTCTCATATTTTAGGTTGCTTCAGGCTCTTAGTAGAATAGATTTAACACAGCAACAAAAATGGTTGTTTCCCCTCTACTAAGTTTTTTTTCTTCCCAGTGAATATTTACCAGTTTAGATGACCAGTGGTAATATTCAGTCCAGGAAGAGAGAGAAAGAGGGAATGAGCTGGGGAGGGAGAGGGGAAGGGGAGAGGGAAGGGGGTTAGGAGGGGGAGAGGGAGAGAAAGGGAGAGAGGTGGGTGGGTGCATGCACATGTAGACAGAAGTTGTCAGATGTCATTCGTTAGGCTCTTACCTGACTTTTTTAAAGGCAGGATCTCTCACTGAACCTGAAGTGTGCTGATTCAGCTCGCTAGGCCACAAGCTCCCAGGATCCTCCTCTCTCTACCTTCCCAGCCCTGGGAGTCTAGGCATACACCCTTATACACAGCTGCTTACATGGGTGCTGGGAATTCAAACTCAGGTTTTCATACTTACAGATCAAGGGCATTACTGACTAAATCATCTTCCCAGCCCCTCTGTTTTGCTATATTAATTGTGAATTAATTTACATTTTAATGAGATTAATGATTTTTTGATGTGTTTTCCGATTGTGTCTCCTCTTCATTTGTGCCTGATAGAACGATTTCTTGATGCTTTTCTTATTGACTGCAGGGCACCTCTTGGACAAAACTCATAGCTGTTTGTCTTTATTTAGAATTTTGGCACCCTTCAGGTCAAGGACGACCCAGATTATCTTCCTGTCACTGCTGGTGACAATGCAACTAGCACACAGCATGTGCTTAATCAACATTTATAGAGTGAATGCAGCCTGCCTGTTCCCAGTGTTTTCCATACATTGTCTCCATCTGTGTCTGTTCATGGACAACTGATGAACACTGATTGCTTGTTGTGATAATTATGACATATGGTATATTTATTTTCAGTGGCATTTGTTATAAATAAGACTCCCTAATTTGTTCATTTTTAATTCAACAATCTTACAGATTTTTTTCTAAAGCTATCCCACTTATTTTTGATATTAATAAAAATCCCATTAGGTGTGATGGCTCATGACTATCATAGCACTTCAGAGGCTGGAATGGGAAGACTGCATGATTTCAAGGCCGGTCTAGGCTACATGATGAGTTCCAGGCGGGCCTAAGATAAAGAATCAGGTTGTTTTAAAACAAACAAATACCCCTATATGGTTACTACATATAAATACGGAAGCTTTAGATAGAATTCTCTTGAATTGACCTTAACTCATCAGTACTATTCTAGTTTGCTTTCTGTTGCTATGATAAACACCATGACCAAAAAAGTAATTTGGGGGAGGAAAGGGTTTATTTTATCTTACACTTTGTAGATCATTATCAAGGGGAACAAAAAGGAAATCAAGGCAGATGCTTAAAGCAGTAACTGTGGAGGAACACCGCTTATTGGCTTGCTCCCAGAATCATGTTCAGTCACCTTTCTGATACACTCCAGGCCCACCTGCTAGGTGGGCTGAACCCTCCTAAGTCGACTAACAAGCAAGGAAATGCCTTCACAGACATGGCTAAAGGCCAGTCTGACAGAAGCATTTCCTCAACTGAGGCTCCCCCTTCCCAGGTGTGTCAGGCTGACAACACACACACACACACACACACACACACACACACACACACACACGCAGATAGACACACACAGGTGGGGGTCTATTACACCTTGCTTTAAATGGCAGGCAGTTACCTCTCCTTTCATCAATACTGAAGGAATGGCATTCTCTACCTTTTCAACCATGCTGCTCCATCCCCACCTCTTACTGACTCACCCCTAGAACCTTTAACTCCAGATTAGCTCACATCCTCCTAGCCTAGTCCTCCCATGGGGCAAACTGTACTGTTCCTCCCTCATTTCCACCTAGACCTTGCCTCCATCGTTTGTACTCAAGGAGTACAAGTTCCTGGCTTACTCTCCTACTGACTTCCACCCTTTCACCTTAACTCTCATCTAAGTCTACTCTAGACCCTGAGACTTTATTAACCCCAGCCATGTGGGTGGATGGAAATTCCTGAAATACATTCCAGGTTCTTCATCTCTGCAGCTCAGCTAGTGCAATCCTATCAGAAAGGAGACCCAGCCCCGGGTTTCCACTTTTAAAAACTCCTTACCCAGTGGCTAGGTTCCTCTCTCTGCCACATGGCAGTTCTCAGCCAGTGATGTGCCTTCTCCAGGGTCATCTGTGGGAGTCTAGAGACCAGTTTGTCTTTCATGACTGGAGGATAGAGGCACTACTGGCTCTAGGAGACAGAAGCCAGCCATGTAACTAACACATGACTCCCAGGACAGCCAACCACCACAAAGAAAGGTCCGTTCCCCACATCAGCGGTGCTGAAGACAAGAAACCCTGTTCCCTTCCATTCTTCCCAGGGACTTCAACCCTCACTGTCTCTTTCCGTCTTTCTGCCTTCACCATTTCCTGGAAGCCTGAATAAATAGCAGGGAGAGATTTCATCGGGGTTGGCCACACCCATTACAGTCAAAAACCCTTTCTGCCAGCACCAACATGCTGTAATACTAAAAAAAAAAAAAGAACATACTCCTACCATGCAAAGAAACTTGAATAACCCTTCAGATGTCTGCTTGATATGAAATTATTTCATTTACATGTGCACATATTTTCACACATACTCCTCATTCCACAAATTAAGTACCAATACTGGAAGGTTTGACATGCAGTATTAACAATATAATTTGATTTCCTAGTGTTCTATGTGAATTTCCTCTAGGGGTGATGTGGAAGCAGGATGAAGCGCCACTCCCTCAAAACTCAGACCACACCTGTCAGCCACCTTGCAACGGATGTCACTGTAGACTTCATGCCCGCTTCTGTTTGGCCCTTTCCTGGATCCTGATGGTCTTAGATCTCCAAACCCCCATGTTGCTGTGCCTACTCTGCCCTTGCTCACCAACTTTAGGCTAGCCTTGATCTTTAGGCTGCATGGATCTGGCCCCATATACCTTCCCTAAATTTCTACTTTCTTGGTCGCTAAATTCTTATAATAGCCCTCTATCCAAGAGGCCTTCCCTGACCACCTAAAGAAGGAGTGTGTTCCCACTTCATTCTACCCATGCACATGGACTCGTTGTAGAGTCCACACACACACACACTGCTTGACAATTTACATCCACACTTATCTGCCCCACCCCCAAATAGAACAACAGCTTTGTGTGGCTGAGTCTTTGATTTAAAGTTATATTCCCAATCCCAGAATGGAATCTAGGACATGGTGGATGTTTATTAAATGGCTTTTGAATGATCACCCTATCATCATTCCTGGGAGGGGTCTATCCTCATACTACAAAGAGATGGGGAACTTGGCCAATCAACTCAACAGGAATACTCTGAAATTTCACTAGGTGTTTCCACGGCACATTAGCAAGTGCCAGCCCTGTAGGATGATTACAAGATAATACAACCTGGTCTCTTTTTTGTCTTGTTTTCTATTAAGAGGCCTCATCAGAATCTGCCTCTGGCTAACCTATGCCAGTGGGATTTGCAGAGCTCATAGAATTGCTAAGAAGACTGAAAACAGATTTGGCACCTGGCAGGAGCTAAGTGGGCTCCAGGGAACCTCACAGCTCAGTTAGTTATGACTTCACTGCCAAGCAGACAGGCAGGAGAAGAGGATGGTGCCAAGTGGCCTTCTGTGGTTTAGACCCTCCTTATGCTAATAATCATTTCAGGGTCAAAGGCCCAGGAAAGGACATCCAGGGGTTACCTTGTGAAACCATTCCAAATGCACAGCAGGAAGAGGAAAGATCTATCTGGCTAAGGGCTCCTTCAGCTTCCACAAGAGGAAACAGGCATCCATATATTTTCCCAACAGGGCAGTGAGCCGTGGGTCAAGGAATCCTTAGGAAGAATCTGGCATGCTTGTGAGAAATGGTGATATGTTCTGAGCAGCCAGAGACTGGAAAAGATCTTCTTTGACCTTACCCTCCAAGTGCTGGCTGCTCATTACTGCTGAACCTCAACAAGAGGAAGCCAATATGAGGATCTGAGGGGTCCTGAGAGGAGTGCCTGGAAGAAACACAGAATTCCCCACAAGCTTCGCCCATGGACGCTCAGAGGATCTACCCAAGATGTTTGCTCATTTCCTTCCATCTCCCCAAGGCTGGCCTAGCACAAGCACTGTTCCGCAAAAGTCCCAGTGGCCATGAAGCCAGAGCTGCACTTCCCCACATGTCCACATGACACAAACAGGCATCATGCAAAGGCCACCACAGTGGCTTGCAGAACTTGAGCAAATGGGTCCATCAGTACACTGGGGACCCAGCAAAGGAAACAGCTCAGAACCAAGGATGTTTTAATAAAATATGACTACAATTCAGCACCCTGCTGTGGCTAGAGTTTTCCTGCCTGGCCCACAGTCAGGATAAATCTCTTTCACCTGCCAGTCCCACAGCCGCTCAGACCCAACCAAGGAAACACAGAGACTTCTATTGCTTATAAACTGTATAGCCGTGGCAGGCTTCTTGCTAACTGTCCTTATATCTTAAGTTATCCATTTCCATAAATCTATATCTTGCCACATGGCTCGTGGCTTACCGGCATCTTTACATGCTGCTTGTCCTGGCGGTTGCTGGCTGGCAGGCTGGCAGGCAGTGACTCCTTCTGCCTTCCTGCTCTTTTAATTCTCTCTGTTAGTCCCGCCTACTTCCTGCCTAGCCACTGGCCAATCAGTGCTTTATTAGCAGCACATTTGCCATACAGAACATCCCACAGCACCCTGCTTAACTAGTATCCAGTTGCACATCCTTTGAGAAACTAGTTCCAGGAGAAAGTAAGAAGATAAAGTCCTTTCTTGTATCTGATCGGTTACAAAATGCCTAGGAGAAATTCAGTTGGCTGACCTCAAGTTGACATTTTCTAAAAGATATCAAAGCCTCAAAATGGAGTGGGTGGGTGGCAACATGGGAACTCTCTTGAGACTCAAAATCCAACCGCTTTGTTTCTTAATAGAGAGCTGTTAGAGAGTGCTAAGTCTCTTCCCAAGATGTGGGGAGGCTCAGAGACCTCTGTCCATTGAGGCTAGCTTCTCATGGAAGGTGGCCTCAACCTCAGCAACTCTGTTCATCCCTCATAGGAGGCAAATCCTGGAACCAAACTGTTCCTTTTCACCTTGTGTTCCTACTGTCTTGTGGGGAACCATGTCTCCTGGAACCCCTGTCTTCCTGACATGGAGGGAGGAAAACTGGTCATCTAGATGGAAAACTGCAGGCTCCCAACCTCCACTAAGCTTAAGGGTGCTGGACACTTGGGATCAGTTCAGGAAAACTTACAGTTTGCCTTCTATGTGAAAGGCTCGTTACCAGGAGGACACATCTTCCCTTGGTTTCACATATGTTCTCCCAACTTAAAAAGCGATTACCACACCTTTGATTTCACAATTAAAATGGACCGGTAGGGAGAAATAATGATTGATCTCTGAACTATTGTGCTGATCTGTTGAAAGTGCTGCAGTGTGCCTGGAGCAGAAGCCCTGCATCGCAGGGATCAATAACCTGAGCTATATTGGTGCAATTGCTGCAGGCTTCCCGGGTAGGCTGATACTGGCAATTAAAGAAACGGGTCGACTTTAAAAGTGCTTCACCATGAGCACATAACCTTGATTTGTAAGTGAAAGTGTACCTGTCCTTGGGGCTGTCACAACTTCTCAATTCTTCTGTCTGCGAGTGCAGTTCCATCTCACAGCTGCCTGGGTGCTACAATAATGGCCATTCCACTACATCTAATGAAGGCTCAGAAGCCTGGCAGGGCCATATAGGAATGAGGATTTTTCTAAAAAGAATAATGGGCATAAGAAGTGGTTTAAAATCCTAAGGTGTGGTCCCACTATGGCATGTCCAGTGGGTGGCTGGAAGACCTTTGCTATGGTCCACCTTGATGGACAGCAATGCGATGACATTGACTTACCGAGCATGGGGACCAAAGGGCAGCCCTGGAAGAGAACAGCTTCTTCTTGTCTCTATGATTCATGCCTCCAGCCCAGAACTTGCTCCAGAGTGATTTGATTTTGTGTATTTGCTTGTTTGCTTGCTTGCTCGATTGATTGATTGTTTTAAAGTAGATGCTTAGATCCAGAGAGATCAACTGTTAGGGGAAAAAAATCACTCCTACTTCATTCTGACCTCTCGGCAGTTCAAGGTAGAGGATTTGAGGTCAACAGGCAAGGGCGTGTGCTTTCATTTCTCTTCCTGGGCACCACCCACTTCATGTCAGAGTGAATATACCTGGTTCATTTACAAGGTAATGAACTAGTGTTCCCTGACTATGGGGCCTGCTCATTCTCTTTGTCAGAAACAATACATATGTCTTGGGAAAACTCATGGAATGACATCCAATTTAGAGGGTATAAGTCTGTTCCTACCATGAAGATGAGTCACTCGATGTGACTGGTGGAAATCCCTTCATCTGGCAGTGAGGAATCCTCATCTCCAGTGCTGGTTCTCATTCCTGGAGGGGCCACTCATCTACTCTGTGGCTTAGGGACTTCTTATTGGTCAAAGCGGACAAGCAAATTTCCATGAAGATCACTTTGCCTTTGATATCCCTGAGACCTCCAGATGCCCATTTATGGTAGGAAATGCAAAATGCCAAATTGTATGTCTTGTTTACTTATATATTTAAGACCCTACCCAAAGTTGGTACCTATTAGATGTTGGATGGATCTGTGGATGGATGGATGAGTGGAAAGGTGTGGGATGGGTAGGTGAATGGATGGGTGGATAGGTGGATGGGTGGAATTAGGAGACTGCATGCTGCATTGAATATTTTTTGTGGGTTCTTTATTTGTGAAGAATTCTAGGACTCCTGCTGAGGCCTCTTTGTGTATTTTGATTGTGAATGGAAAACTAAGCAGAGCCCAGGGTATAGTGGCAACCCTGCTAGGGGTAAGCCTCAAGCAAGTAGATGCTTTCCACTGGTTTAGCTTTTTAGCAGTCAGAGCAATTTGAATGAGTAAATTGAATCTGCTTTGCTTGGTGGACAATTCTGGTGGCAGCTGTCATCTCTGCAGTCACGCTGTCCACCTGTTCCTACAGCTTCTTAGAGGCCAGGTTCACCTGTCTACCCTACCATGCATCCTTGACTTCCTCATTGGCAGAGGTCATCTGGTCACCTGTGTCATCACAAGGGGCTGGGCTCTGAGCTATTCTGTTTCTTCTAAACACTGTGCTCCTCTGTGTCCCTACCCCAGCTGTGTAGGTAGCCATTTGCTCTGTCCTGTGGCCCACCTTGGCCTCAAAGACACCTGTGGATGGCCCTTCTGTAAACATCTAGGATCTTGAGCTAGAGACAGAGATCCATCAGTAAAGTAGCTGCCATGCAATCATGAGAACCTGAATTCAGTCCTCAGAAGCCAGGTTTAAAAAAAAAAAAAAAGATGCCAGAGATGGCAGTGCACACTTGTAATCTCAGCAGTAGTGGGGGAGAGATGAGAGAATTCCTAGGACTCGCTGACTAGCCAGCCTAGACTGCTTAGCAAGCTCTAGGCCAATGAGAGATTCTGTCTTGAAAAAACAAGATGGACAGCTCCTGAGATGTTGACACCTAATATTGACCTCTGGCCTCTGCAAACAAGTGTACACATGGACGTGGTCCCCACAAAAACATGTAATGTGTATACACAGACACACACACACACACACACACTACACATGTATCACAAGGATATCTGGGGTCTTAAATGAACTCCTTGTGACACCGCCAATGGACAAATTAAAATTCCAAACACAGCCAGTGTTCTATACAATTACATTCTCCTTCTCAGAACTGGAAGGCAGAACAGCCTTCAAACGTGGCATTTAGGGCCCTAACTGCTCATGAATGATGAAGGCTGACTACTGCCGCATTAATCTCCCATCATTGACCTCTTCCTGCTTTAATTGTAAAGGGTGAAAACTCTTATGACAGCAGCTTCTTATGAACTAACTTCATCTTTTTGGTGAGGGAACAAGAAGCCCAGCTTACCCCAGCTAATAGGATGACATAGGCAGATACCCCCTGGCAAGGATCTCTCATGAGCGGTGTCTGATGGACACATCCTAATGAAGGGAAAGCAGCTGGCCAGGAACTGTGCCCTTGGCACCCTAGAGTGAGGCCTCATGCACAACACATCTCAATTATCAAGAATGCCTGTGCAGAGACAAATGGCAGGTGTGGAAGCAAGAGCAGGGGATGGACCTTCCAGCTGTCTGACAGATGTGGACATCCAAAGAGATCTATTCTTTATGCAGAGACTTGAAAAGGGGGGAGTTTTCAAAGTAATTTTAAATTCTGCACACTTAAATGTTGAGTTAAACTTGATGGAGGGAGGATGCTCATGTGAGGTTTGTGAGGAGATAGGTTTGTGAGCGCTGTGGCAGTCCATGCTTTGTATTCCGTGTGGATGCAGCAACCCTCTCCATTAGGAAGTCCATAACCACACTTAGTATTCAGTAGAGACAGGAGCCAGCAGCACTATAAAGCACTGTCCAGGGATGGGGCCAGGCAGAGCAGGGCTTGATGAATGCTGGCTGCTGGGAAAGTTAAACATGCTGGAGGTCTCCAGTACCCAGGAGTCATCCATGAACTTCATAGACAAGCCTTGCTTTTATATCCTTTAATCTTTCTCTCTCCCTCTCTCCCCCTTTCCATCCTTCTTCCTTTCTCTCATGCATGTGTGTGTGTGTGTGTGTGTGTGTTGATATGTACCTCTATGCTCCTCTGTGTTTTTGTGCATGTGTGGAGATCAGAGGACAACCCTAGGTGTTGGTCCTCACCTTTCTCTTTATTGGAGACCATCTGCCAGGCTAGCTGGCCCATGAGTTTCTGAGGTTTCTCCTGTTTCTGACTCACATCTCACTGTAGGAACACAAACATCCTGGGAACACAGACTCACAGACATACACTGATACCTCTGGAATTATGTGGGTTCTGAGGATCTGAACTCAAGCCCTCACTTCACAATCACTGAGCCATCTACCCAGCCCCCAACTTCTCTTTTATCTTGCAAACATTCCTTAGAGATTTATCCTAAATTAAAACATGTGACACTTGGCAGATTTCTTTCCTTTCAAAACACAGATAATAAAACCATCCACTGCCAGAGGGGTGGTGGGGCTCGCCTTTAAACCCAGCACTTGGGAAGCAGAGCCAGGTGGATCTCTGTGAGGCCAGCCTGGTCTACAGAGCAAGTTCCAGTGCAGGCTCCAAAGCTACACAGAGAAACCCTGTCTTGGAAAAAAAGAAGAAAGAAAGAAAATCATCCACTGCCTCCATGTGCACTATGCACGAGGCCCTATGCCAGGGCGACCTCATTTTATTCTCATAGTGTCCCTGGCTTGCAGAGACTACTATTGCCCCCATTTTAACAAGAAGGTATAAGAGGTTTTTACCCTCTGATGCACCTACCAGCCTGCCACTTGATGTTCCTGCAGGAGACAATGCACCAACACAACCCAAACCCTACCAGGTACTGAGTCACAAAGATGCTGATGAAGCAGATGAGAGCAGCATGATATGGTCACTGTGGATGAGCTGAGGGGCTGGGGGTGAGAGCAGAGGAGGAAGGAGAGACGAGTAGCTCTGATGTGATGGCCTGAGCTAAGCTCTGATACAGAGCAGAGGGAATGCGGAGCTAGAGATGGTGGGAGCCAGGAGTCGGGAGAGGAGTGTGAAAGGAGGGAGAAGAGAAAGAAGAACCACAGCTACAATCTCTGGTACCTGCTACAATCCTCCAGATTTACCTGCCCCTACCCCTAATCCTCATATGTTAAAACAACTAACCTGGCACCAGCCCACAGTTCATCTAGCAAGTTGTCCTGTCCTTCCATGCCCTTCCTCTCCACCTCTCTCCTAACCTCTCAGCTCCTCCAAACAGCATAAACCAAATGCTTCAGAAAAGAAGACAATACTGGTAACACCCCACAAGCATGTGTACTGTTTTGGCTGGTGAGGATACTGACCTCAAGAAATGCTAGTTTAAAAACCAGTCATTATGATGACTCCGGATCAAAGCTACAGCAAGCCTTCTGACCATCAGGGTCTGAGGTCCTCGCATCTCTAAAAGCAAGGACATTATTCCTTGATCCAAACTCTAACTGGTGCACAGAGTTCACACCCTAAAATCTACTCCACCCTTACACTGCCTATCTTCCCTACTCCCACCCCCAAACACACACCAGGAAACAAATCTAGGCCTTTAATCACCCTCACAGATTACCTCCTAAATCTCAAAAGAAGAACAAATCAAACCTAAGCATATAAGAAGCATCATGAAAAGCCACATTCAGAGTGGAGTGGGGAGCTGGGCTCATGCCAACATGAGTAAGAAGGCTCTAGAAGAAACCATAGCTGCATATCATTAATGCAAAGCTTTTGGAGATTGGAAAAGGAAGAGAATTTTAAAAGCACAGACTTATCATGAATGATGGCTCTGTCCATCTTATAGCTAAAATCCCAGAGCACATCTCCACCACCTCTACACCTGTTAGGGAAGCCCCCCACCCATGAAGAGGGAAAAATTGTATAATATGAGCTCTGGCTTGAGGCTCTGAGGTGCCCAGGAAAATACACAATAAAGTGACATGTGCTTCAGGAAATGGTATACAGATCCATAAGGAAGAGGGATATGACTGGTCAAATGGACTGCCCACGGTGATAAATTATATGGTCCATGGGGGCTCCAGGTTAACTAGGGAACATCTCCACATTAAAAAAAAAAAAAAAAAAACCAGTCAGTTCTTATTCAAATGGCCCATTCTTTCCTTAGAGAGCTGTAATGGGCAGTTTGCAAAGCATGCCATTGGATGGCCATGTTCTTTAGGGGCGAAGGCCCACTTGAGGCAAGACTCACTGACCCCTTTAGCCCGAGCCCATCTGTTTTCATCTGTCTCATACATTGACTTCAAATAAGGGCATGCTTTCAAAAAGACTTCATTTAAAAATAACATACACTGCTTTAGGGAAAGTCGGCCCTCTGTGATCTGTGCTCACCCCAAATGGTTAAGGCAGTTTTCAGAAAACAGAAACATCACAGCAGAATCTTAAAATACTATTTGGGAACTTTCCTCTCTACACAGAAGTCAGAGGCAGGGTGTCAAATACCAGTCAGAGGAACGTTCCAGGTTTTATAATCATGTTTCCTTGTGTGCCCAAGGTAGGCATATGATATAAGACCAAGGCTTTTTTAAAGACCCATGGCACCTATGAATGGGAAGCCAGATCATCCCCATCTCTTGCTCAAACAGGGGGATACAGTCTGTCTCTGGACACGTGATGTCACTGGGTCATCAAATTTTGGCAGCTACAAAGGAGTATAGCCTCTTGTGCTACTTCCATTGACAAGCTCTCTCTTGGCCAGACTCAGGGCTTCCTGCATAATCCATCTCCCCCACCATGTGCCACTTGCCACCATTCACCTGCACAGGTAGAGGGACTTGGACCTCACAAGAGCAAGGGTTGCAGGCAGAAGGGTACTTTCCTGCAAAGCAGCATGCTGGCATCAGTCCCCAGATGTAATACAAGTCAGGAGCGCCCTGGTGCACAGTAGAAGCACTGAGGGTTTGGTTTCATCTGAAGCTCACTTGACTGGTGACTTAACCCCCTCTGACTCTGTCACAGCTCAACTGCCCAGTAAATGTTCTTTTTGTCCTGGCAAGCTGGATACTACTGTGACTGTTAGATTTCACATCACAATGGGTTTCAAATGCATTAGATCCCATGTGTTGTTTTAAGTTAATGTTGCATTTATTCATGGGGGGAAAATTCTCTCCTTAAATGGCCAACTGGGTAAAAAAAAAAAATCCCACTTTAGTTCATAACCAAGTCCATTCTTTCTGCATCTTATTAACAATGTTTCACTCATACAAGAAGTTTCTACCCATCAGGGTCCCTGTGAATTTGGAGGCATGCCTCCTTGTGCAGGTTCATCCTGATAACACACAGTTCTGGAAAGGGTATGTGACTTCCAGTAATTACTTGTACCATTTTTCTCTGACCAGCGTCAGGTGTCTTGTCAGGCTATCCCATAATGCCAGAGCATGAATTCTCTCTCACCTCTGACCTGAAGAGGATATGGGTAAGACACCCCTTTATTAAACACTATGCTGCATGACTCTTCTACACAATACAATGGTAGTCACGAGACTAGCAACTGTTACCCCTTTCGTTCTTAAAAAATGCGGCAGCCGATGACCCTATGGACTAGTCACTTTTCTAGATGCTGTGACAAAATTGCTAACTGAATCCTAAAGAAGGAAGGATGTAATTTGGCTCATGATTTAAGAAAGGATGCAGTCCATCATGGCAGGGACAGTGATGGCAAGGGTGTGAGGCAACTGGTCACATTCCACCCACAATTAGGAAGTAGAGAGAAGGTAGGAAGTAAAGACTGCACTATCAAATCTCAAGCCTGTTCCCAGTGACCCACTTCTTCCAGCAAGGCGTCCCCAACTAAAGGTTCCACAACCTTTCCAGACAGCGCCACCAGCTGGGAACCAAGTGTACAACAATAAGCCTGTGGGGGACACTTCACGTTCTAACCGCGATATTCTAGAAGATGTGGCATGGGGATTTTAGCAGGGACCTTCATGGTAAGAAGATGGGCTCTACCCCTATAGGTTCAGATACTGTAGGTTCTGGGTGGGCCTTGGAGACCCTTATGCTGTGAGCTTTACTGATGGTTCAGGTTCATCTTCCCTGGGTAGGAACTACTCTGAGGCCAGAAGCAGCTCACCATGCAATTTTAAGAGATCTTGACTCTATGCCGAGTGGCACAGAGCTGCTACTCAATAGTGTCCTTGGGCTTCTCAATGATGCTTCCCCGAAGAAACAGCCCAGAGAGCAGTCTGTCCCTCAGGACACTCCCTGATCAGAGGCGCCTCCCTAACACCTGGGTCAAGGCAGAACTTGTATGCTTCAGGGAGAACATGATTGAAATTACAGATAGAAAGCAGGCACACAGCTTGAACCTGTGATCCCACCACTTGGGAAACTGAGGCAGGAAGGCTACCACAAGTCCAGGGTCAGCTTGGGCTACAGACTATCCTGGGCTACACAATGAGGTCTTGTCTCAAGACAACAAAAAAATTGTTTGCTGGTTGTTTGTTGTGCTGTGTTGTTTTACAAAAGGAAAAGAAAGAAAGAAATTGCAGAGAAAAGTTCCAGCCTTGTAAGAATGAAAGACAATGGCCCTCATGGACTGGCTGCCTCATGCCAGCTCTTGGTAAGGTACCATGGCCACATCCCTTCGTCTTCCCAAAGCAGCAGCAAGCTTTGGTGAGTTTAAGAGAAAACACTGAAACCTCTGACTGCAGCCCTGCCTGACATGAAGCTGAGGCTGGGAAGCAGAGGCGAACTCTGCATAGAACAGGATTTTACCAATTATTCTTAAATTAGATTATGTACTAGGTGATAAAGGCCAAGACGAAGCTACAGAGAGAAACTCTCACAGGGCGGAGAGAACTGCTAACTGTACTATTTATAGAGGGCTGTGATACAACAGAAAACCAAGGCTCAGGCAGCCGGTAGGTAGAATGCAGGAAGGGACATAGCCGTCATGATTCTTCACGACACAGCAGATAGGGCTGTCACACAGCCCTGGGTGACAGGGATGTGTCCTTTCCAGTAAATGGCCTACCTCAGTGGGTACAATAAGCTCATATGTGTCTCCTCGGGCTGTCTGTGGGTAGCAGCAGCCGATATTTCTTCTAAGGGGTCAGAAAATCAGGGACACCTCCCCCCACCAGAACAAGGTGGGCACTGCACAGAGGAAGTACCCAGCAGGCTTAAATCAGCCGCCATCCCTGTTGACAAAGCAGGCCAACACACAGTCAGGTGCCTCTTAACAAGTGTGTAAAAGAATCTTGGAGAAACCTAAAAGCAGATGTTTTCCAAAAGCAGATGTTTTCCCTGCCAGACTCTGAACCACTGTCACACAATCAGGTTCCCTCCCTGCTTATCTATGAGACTTGGGGTTCAATAAGATCCCCTCACATAGAAATTGCTCCAAGAAGCTGCCTCATATCAATTCTGCCATTTAATCTATTGAATAACTTCTACGCATCAGTAGATGTAGCAAGGAAGAAAGGGAGGTACCTTGTCCTCGGTTCCCACAGCACTGAAGGCAGGATGATCAATGGACTAGATAAACCAGGAGATGCTGCACAAAACTGTGGAAGAAAAATAAAACTCCCTGGAGAAGCTGAACATGGGCTGTGATGCAGAGGAGCCCCTGCACATAGAGAGAGATGGTTGTGTAAGAGGAGCCCTGTACACAGAAAGAGATGGTGGTGTAAGAGGGGCCCCTGCACACAGAAAGAGATGGTGGTGTAAGAGGGGCCCCTGCACACAGAGAGAGATGGTGTGTAAGAGGGGCCCTGCATACACAGAGAGATGGTGGTGTAAGAGGGGCCCTGCATACACAGAGAGATGATGGTGTAAGAGGGGCCCCTGCACACACAGAGAGATGGTTGTGGGAAGAGGGGCCCTGCACAGAGAGAGAGATGGTTGTGTAAGAGGGGCCCCTGCACACAGAGAGAGATGGTTGTGGGAAGAGGGGCCCTGCACACAGAGAGAGATGGTTGTGTAAGAGGGGCCCCTGCACACAGAGAGATGGTGTGTAAGAGGGGCCCCTGCACACACACAGAGATGGTTGTGTAAGAGGGGCCCTTGCACATCGAGAGAGATGGTGGTGGGAACTGCAATGTGATTGTAGTTATGGAGAAATGGGACAATACTCCTTAAAGCAGAACCAAGGGTTTGTGTGTAGTGTGAATTACTGTTCCACTCATACCCAGGAGCCAAAACCATCATTGGAAAGATGGTGAGACTCTGTTCTTAGGAGAGCTGGGCAGAGAAACCATTATTCTCCTCGTTTAAGGGAACTACTACAGAGACTTGATCCCTCTCATTCATCACAGACCCACCCTTTTAAAAACTGCCAGTTGTAAAGGTCAGCCCTAATTGATCAGGAGGCAGGAAATTCATGCCACCTTCACCCCGCTTTCCTCCCTAAGCCACCAGAATCCATAATGGCAAGTTCAGGCAACCTCCGTCTGTTCCCTTCACAGACATTGCTGCTAACCTGTTTCCCAGGTGTGCTCCAGCTAGGCTAGCTGACTCCCCATCACCCCTTCCTAACACCTGCAGCCTTGCCTGCAGCCAGGCCACAGGGCGATGAGTGAGGGACAAAGGGACTCTTCTAGAACATGGAGAATTGGACTTTGGAAGGGACTTTCCACTGTCTTCTGATTTTAAAAGCAGATGTGAATTTGGGTAGAAATAGTCATCTTTCCCACATTCTTTCTCCCTTCATGTTCAGATCCTATTAATCATAGGAAACTGAAATATTACTCAAGCCAACAGATTCTCAAGGTCTTGCCAAGAAGGCAATTTAACCATAAGGCTTCAACTCTCTGCCCTCGCATGATGGAAATTCACATGAGTGAATGAGTAGTTACATGGTGCTAAAATGGGGATGCAGAAATGAAGATCCCAAGCTGTATTACTTGAGTCTTCCTGACTGAGCACCAAGACCTTGCTAGCCTATGGTCCAGTACCCTGGATCAAGCTCTTACAGCAGGGGCTACCCCCTCATCGATGAGCTTTAGAGCAACCCCACAGAGACTAAAAATCTTATGCTCACCCATCTCAGGAACCCAAAAAATGAGGAAATGGCAGGGCCTTCCATAAGGTGAAATCCGATTGATGGCTAAGTCCCCCGTTGGCATGAGAGATGTCTCAACTAGAAAAGCACACTCAAGAATGCTGGTCTCTTCCTACCTACACATGTGGACTCCATGGTTCACAGCCCTACACACTTCCCAGCTCCCGTTTTCTCCTGTGTTCTTCTCAGCTGCTTTTCTGGTGCTCCCTCAGCCAACCTGTGCAAGAAAGTAACCTAAGCTAACAAGATGGCACCCCAAGTAGGTATGCTTGCCGCCAAGCCTGACAATATGAGTTTGATTCCCAGAATGAGAGTCAACTCTCATCAGTTATCCCTGACCTATTCACATGCACCAGCACAAGCATGCCCCTCCATACACAGACAGACAAATACATTTTTTAAAAATTCTGTAACCCTACCTTAAACACCACACCAAGCTGCCCCCGTTTTCTGGACATCTAGAGCAGATGTCACATTGACTTCTGGTATGAAGTATTCAAACCACAAATTCAACATATGTGAACTTTGAGCTTATTCTCAACTCTTGCCCCGCCCATACACCTAAACAACTCACCTCAGAACCCCTGCTTACAGCCTCCATCACAAAGGACATTCTTAAGAGATGAGAAATATGTAAGCCAGCTCATTATTCTTACTTAGACTTTACTTAACTTGTAAACTTTGAACCTGATTGCACATTATATACTGAAACACTTTTGTGACTTCAAAATCAGATGCCTAACTACTGTAAAGTCACCTAAGGGTGATTCTCTCTAGAGAAAAACACACTCACTCCTGGGTGGCTGCTCTTATTTTCTTAATTAAACCCAACTTTGCTTCATACTGACTGTGGTGGTTTGTATGAGACATGCCCCCCCCCATAGGCTCATGTATTTGAAGGCCTGCTCCAGTAGATGTGCTGTTTTGAGGACACTATGGAACCTTTAAGAGGTGGAGCCTTACTGAAGAAAGCGCATTGCTGGGGGAGGGCTTTGAGAGTTCATAGCCCATCCCACTTCCATTCACTCTCTCTGCTTCATGTCTGTGGTTAAAGATGTGATTTCTCAGTCTCCTACTCCCGCTGTCTAGGCCTTCTCCGCCATTATAGACTCTAGCCCTCTGGAACCATAAACCAAAACAAATTATTTCTTATATAAGTCACTTTTGGTCACCTAGTGTTTTATCACAGAGACAAAAAGCAATTAACACAGTGACTCATTGAAAAATTATTTTCTGTGATATCAGTCAAGATCCTGGCCCTATCTAAGCAGAGATCTCTAAGGTGAACTCCTCGGGCTGCACATCCAGTATCTCAGGCTTTGTTTTCCCCTTCCACTGACACACCCAGAATGTCTTGGGCACATTTTCTGCAGCCTGGACCATCAAACCCCCATCTGGAGCCATCACAGTCTTGCTTGCTCTCGAGCAGCATCCTCTATGGAAAGCCTAATTAGCTCCTCCAGAGATGACCCATTTCTGAGATACAGTACCACAGGCACACACTTCAGTTACCCAGTGTGATTGCTCTCACAGCCACCATGGCTGTCCTGGCGACAATGCATCACTCCTCTCAATGTCACCGAACTCCCTGGAGCTGCCGATGGCCAGCTCTGCTTCCAGGGATGGCATTTGCTGTCCAGGCAGATTCATCCATCAACAGAGTCATGCTCTCACTCCGGGCAGCTTCTTGGCTACATTTTCATATGTTCCCAAACTAAATATCTGCCGTTATTAAAGAACAAGCGGTAAAGGACACTCTGGGGGCTTCCAGTGAGGATTAAGTATGAAGGCTTCTTTCTAATAACATTTTTGTCTTGGGTTGACTATGCTGGTTAAGGAAGACATTCGGGTGCCTGATATCTTTTATATGGTCAGGCAGTAGTAGCAGATAATGGAAAGAAAAAAGATATATAATGCACATACATATATATGCATGCATTTCTACACAAACATATACCTACTTTGCATCTATAGCTATTTATGTGCCATGCTTATGAATTAAGATTAAAATGAGGATTCAGAAACATAATTTGCAACATTAAAACATTCTTTTAAAATTTGTTTTTGCTTGTGTCTCTGAATTGAATATTTTATTAACCCAGTAGTCTTATTATTCAGGACCATCAGAACATTTGACCTAAATCCATATGATTTCTACCAGGAAGGCAGTAGGGATGAGCTCTTCTCACATGATTTATATTAACAAACTTCATAAACATTATGAACTGTAACCGTCTCACCTCCTGTTTTTACAATGTAGTGACTCTGAGTTTAAGCCTCATAAAAATGATTTATAGTCATACGGTTATCATTCCTACATTTAAGCCACACCCAGCACATTCTGAGAATATTGCCCATTTGCCCTGTTGCTCAATCCTGGTAGAATCTGAGTCTGCGCTGGCCTGGCTCTGTACACTAAACTGTGGTGTCCTGTGCTCACCATAGGTTCCAGAGATGCCACTTAGGGTGACCACTGCTTTGTTGGTTTCTCAGAGATTGCCAGCCTGAAAGCCTGAAGGCTAGACATTCCAATCAGCCACTTAGCTAGCACCTCATATTTGGAGAGAAAATGGGCTCCAAATAACATTTCATTATTAATAAGACAGAGGAAGGGAGAGGAGGGTAGATGAGGGCGGGGGATGGGGGAGGATCTGAGAGGCTCAGTCTTTACCTGCTTTTGAAAGAGTTTCATTTCTTTCCCAGGCAGAGTCATCGTTGGGGGATGAGAAAAGTCGACTGTTCATCTGGAAAACAACAGAAACTTTTCCAGTTCTGTCTTGTTTTTTTTTTGTTTTTTTTGTTTTTTTTTTCTGATCAATAGCACACATCCGAGTGCTGGGAAGATGACTCAGTGGGAAAAGCAGCTGCTGTGTAAGCCTGACAACCTGAGTCAGATCCCCACAATACATGTTCAGCTGAGCACGGGGTGACAGCATCTATCATCCCCAGGGCTTCTCTGGAAAGATGGGGGACAGGAGAATTCCAAGAACCCCCAGGCCAGCTAGCTTTGCACACACAGCAGTGAACAACAGAGGGACTCTGTCCCAAGCAAGGTAGGAAGTGAGGACTGACACCCAAGGTTGTCCTCTGACCTCCATATGCACTGAGGCATATGCATGCCTGTCCACACACACACACACACACACACACACACACACACACACACACGGGGCAGGGTGAGAGAGTCCAAGAGAGTGCATACATTATTTTTAAAACTAGAAATATCCCTGGGATCTGTCTGTTCTCCCAAGAAAGAACCAGAGAGTGTTATGAGCATATCTCCATCGAATTAGCACTGCCAATGAAGTAAAGCAGAGGTTTCTGATTACTTCAAAATGTCCAAGAGGGAAGGAGGAGAGAGACAGAAGACCAGAAGAAGAAGAGAGAGGGAGGGAGGGAGGAAGGGGAGGGAGGAAGGGGAGAGAGGGAGGAAGGTGTTGAAATCAGCTAACATTGATTCCAGGTGGATTTTGTTAGTAGATCAAAAAACCACCTCCCAGTGTCGGGTGGATGCTAAACCTGAACTTTCAATAAATATTGGTAAATCGACTAACTGAGTAATTAAATTTCAAGAATTAGCTTGTAAAGTCCAATGAAAATAAGATTAATGTCCATGAAAGAGTTCTATTGTCTGTAAGCACATTATCACACTGATTTTCCCCTTCAGAGGCAAATGGTTGAAATTCTGCTAGTCTTTGTAAAAGCAGTTACTATGAGTGACACTGTTGGATCTGGTTATAATGAGAGTGAGGCTACAAAAGGTATGTCCAACTTTATTTGACACGGCAAAAGGGTGTTCATGATCGGGAACCATGCACCAAGTTGCTCAAAAAAAAAAAATCACACACACGAAAATCTATCTCATAATGGGGCTGGGACATGGCTCATGCATGAACTGAGACATGCATCATCACCATTACTGCCATGATCATCATTGAGGCCACTGTCATCATTTCCATCATGGCTGTCACCATGAGCACTGAATGTTAGTGTTTGACCAGCAGACTCCAGACTCTCTGTTCTAGTCTCACACTTAGTGTGGACATGTCACAGGAAACACAGGATAACGTGTGAAATATTTTCAGGAAGGGGAAAAAGTTGCCCTGAGTGTGGTGTTGGAAAACAATTTAAATGCCAAGTTCAACAGCAGCTGCAACCCAAACAGCCAGGAGGTGGAGGGATGAAGCGGGGACCTGCCCAGTGTGAGCTTAGAGCTGCTTCTCTCCTGGGCTGTGGTCCTGTGCGGCTGTTTTAAGGAGACTGCTGTACACACTTTTGAGGGCACCTATCAAGTCACTGCAGCTGGGATGTGACATCACAGGTGTCACCTCCATTTATTTACTCTGATGTACATTCCATGGAGACCTCCGGGGCACTGTGAACTAACCAACACTTAAGTGTGACAGTTTGGATTGAGGATGGCTTCTGTCTGTTGGACCCCAGATATCGCAGCAGATGAGTCACTAAGAGACTAAGTCCCTCTGCAAACGCCCTGCTTCTCCAAAGCCGCTCTGGCCACTAAGGATCTAAGGATTCCCAGTGACAGGTGACTCTGGAACTCCTTTGGTCAGCCTGACCCACTCACAATGTTTGGAAAGTTCTAGCTTTGGCTCTAATCTCTGTAGGTCTTTCACAGCCACCCCTTTATACAGAAGAACAGCCCCTTCACTGTGATGACGGCAAAGTGTCAAGAGGACCCTGTGTGTCTGCCCCTGATAGTCTCAGTCCATCCCCAGGTCACACTCTGTGAGCTTCTCCATCCCCCTGACTGCACACGCTTATACCCACCACAGGGTCTTTTCTAGTACTTAGGAATTTGTTTAATGTGCTTTCCAGGCCTTCCTATGGAACTTATCTCACATGACCTGCCCTTATGAGTCTCTCCTGACATTACCTTCAAAACCAGGTCAGGATCATGCTCTGTAAGCCCTCACCTACCATTCTTTACCTTTAGAACACATGCCTTCCTTTCTAGAGACAGTGGAAAGCATGGGGCCACACCCGTCTGCTTCTCAACTGCAGTGCCTGTGAGAATAAAAGACATCATACCCTGCTTGCCAACAAATTCCTAGCTCCAAATATATGGCTGGACACATTAGAGCTCTCAATTAGAACTGGTTGGAGGGAGGTAAAGGAATGAATGAGTGTGTGAATAAACCAAAACAGAGCCTCCTTTCCCAGAAGCATGGTGCACAGTACTCCAGGATCCATTGACTTGACTCCATAGGGACCTCCCCCATCAGGATGTCCAGCCACACCTTCCTCAACATCCCCATCTGCCCCTGACTCTTAAATGAACAATGCCCCCCACACACCTCCCAGACGTTCTCTTCCCTGACTTTCTACTCTCAACAAACCCACCTGAGGGTGCCATCCACTCCAGTGATCCCCATTCACTCTTCAGTTTGTCAGTATTCACTGAGACTCTGGCCCACATCCCAGAGTTCCTCTTGCTCTGCTCTCCAGTGGCCAATGCTGCCAACTCTCCTGGATGGCTCCTACCAGCTGCTCCTATTGGCTACCCTTCCTAAGCATCTCACCATCCCATATCCATGTCTCCCATAGCCTTGATGAAAACCTATGCAGTGTCCTACTGTCTCCTCCATCACCTGTGACATTTCCATAAAGCAATCCTAGCTCTGTGTCTCCCCAGCTTCCAGTTTTTTTTCCAATAGATTAAAAACCTAGTAAAGGCCATTCATTTTCATGAGCTTTTTCTGAATAGAGTAGTTCATAATATCAAAATGTCAGAAGTATCTGAATTAGCCAACATCAGAGAACAGCTTTGTAGGTCACAGCACATGTGTACAATGAAACCCAGACATCTGCCACCATTATGACATTGCCTGTGATCCTGGCTACATCTACCTCATCTGTCTATTACAGTATGTCAGGAGTGATCTCAAATGCT
The DNA here is from genome assembly GCA_902168425.1 of Peromyscus attwateri. Classification (NCBI taxonomy): domain Eukaryota; kingdom Metazoa; phylum Chordata; class Mammalia; order Rodentia; family Cricetidae; genus Peromyscus; species Peromyscus attwateri. Next base: position 12,134 of record CABHPP010137202.1, on the reverse strand, counting down.
AAGCTAATCTGAATGCATCTTATTAAAGGACAAACTTACATTTTTTTTTAAACAAACTTAGTCCTGCATAGAGATAAGATCTGAACTTCATGGTAGTCATCACCTGTGAGCTGCCCCTGATGGCTGCTCTTGTTACAGACAACACTCCTCAGCTCTGTTTTTACTATGTCAGATACACGGTGTATTGATCGGTGTGTGCTCCATTTCCTCCCCAAGAAAAGTAACCCCTAATAGGTCAGTTCTTTGTTCGCAACCACACTGCAAAATCCACAATAGCCCCAGGTCCATAGTTTATCCCCCAAATACAAACAGAACGATGGATGGATGGATGGATGGACAGATGAGTGGTGAGAGCAGAAACGCTCGTGATCCACCACAAACACAACAGGAGGCACTGAAGGTGTTCACTACGACGGCTACACAAGCAAAAGCCCTCGCTTATGAAAGCATCATTTCAAACAGTGAAAAACATACAAAATTAATATAATTCCTTTGATTCCTCAGATTCTCAGTAATTTTCTGTGCTTCCTACTGGAGATGGCACCCAAATAGGTCTTCAGAGAGTGGGGGATTGTGGACCTCCTCAGCACCAAGCCAGAAGCAGCCCCAGCCTAGTTCACACCCTGCACCTCTGCACTCAAGGACTCCAGCTTCCCTTTCTGTGGCTAGAATGCATTGTCCACAAGTGTGTGACATGTGTGCACATGCATTCGCCTAACAGCCTTGGAGATGATTCCTGAGCTTGGAAAACATCAAGTCAGCAAACCAGACACTGAACCTCACACCCCAGGAAAGAAGAGAATAGAGAAAAACAGTTGGGAATTTCTAGTCTAGATGCAACCCAGCTGGCTATGCCCAGTTCCTTAACGCTGCCTCTCCAGACACATGTGTCTTAAGCACTTTTCTTATTGCTATGACAAAATGCCCAGCAGTCAACTAAAGGGAAGGGAGGGCTTATTTTGGCTCAGAGTTCAAGGGGATACAGTCCATCATGAGGAGGATGACAGGGTAGCAGGTGCATGAGGCAGCTGATCACATTACATCTGCAGTCAGGAAGCAGACAGAGATGATACTGGTCCTCTGCTCACTTTCCTTGATTCCTTCACCAGGATCCCCAGCCCAAGAGATGGTGCCATCCACATTCAGGGTGGGTCTTCTCTACTCTCTTAAGCTCTTCTGGAAACACCCATTTATAGACACATCTATGGGCTGTCTACAGTGATTCTAAATCCAGTCAAGTTGCCGATGGTGATTAGTCATCAGAGCAAAGGAAAGAATACCCCCAGTCTACTTGTAGCCCAAGGAACCTAAGACCAAGAGGTTTAGGGCCGGGTCTTATCTTTAGGATAATGACAGAAGTTGTTGGGAGTCCAAACAAATGACCATCTCTTTCCAACACAAAAATACCTTTTCCTGGGAATTCATAAAGCTCCACTAGGGGGCAGGAAGTACATGGGGTGGCGTGGTTGGGTCGCCTTGGACCACTGTTTAGCGAGGGCTCTATTAGAACAGTACACACTCTCCTCCGCCAGTCAGATGCATGATTGATCTTTGCCAGTGGTACATATTTGTTTTCAATCTTCTGAACTCTTTTCAGCAACAGTAATTAATGTCAGACAGTGTATTTTCTGGTTAATGCAACCCCGCACCTATAATAGCTCAAATCTGCGCTTTCTCTCTCTTCCATGCCTCCCTCTCCATGCTCCGTCTCTTCGTGTTTACTTCTGGTTTAACTTTTTCTAATCTAAAATAAATCAGCATGAAAAGCATTAGATTTTTTTTCATTTAGATTCTCAATTGACTTTTATTACCGAAGATAATTCCCCTTATCTGATTGCAAATGGAGGATTGTTCCCTTGTTAGGATCTGAAGGAAGATGGCATGGTTCAGTCTCTCCTTGCTTTTCCTGCACTCTCCTTTGTGAAAGTGGAAGCTGGTGGGGTTCTGGTTTGAGAATGCATCAAATCAGGGTGTAATCTCATCACCCCTCCTCTTGGAGGCACATGATGGACATCTGTCTCTTCCCCGGCTGCTTAATGAGAAGTGGTCTGCAGAGAATACCCTTCTCTTCATCTTCCCACCAGGGCAGTGTCAGCTGCCTTCTGCGGGTAGATGTGACAGCAGCCAAGAACAGAGCCGTTGATGGGAAATTCCTATACGAGCACCAGGCATGATGGGTAGAATCATTCCGAAGTGCAGGCATGCTGATGACCCTGCTACAAGGTCAAATTTAACTAAACTATTCTGTATTTCAGAAGATGTCATCCCCTGATTCCTTAAGTATTCCTTCCAGCATGTTCTATCACGTTTGCTATTATCCTTCTCCTTTTCTCTTACTTCCCATGAGATGATGACTCTAAGGAGCTGAATCTGTTTCTTGTACCAAGAGGAAACTTTTCTCCCAGTGATCATTTAGTGCCACTTTCTGCTTTCCCCAGCGACTGGCCCTCCCCCCACCTCCCAGTGTGAACTACTTGAGAATCAAGAACAGCAAAGTCACTCTGACTTTGGAACACCCCAGAAAGTTCTGAGATTTCAATAGTCCTCTCCAATCTATGACTGGTAATAACTCAGCCGTTTATGTTTTCCTTTATTCAAGGCAACAAAGACAAAATCAAAAACACTGAGCAAGATCAGGGCAATTCCAGGCCCTTCACTGACCTGCCTGCATGGAACTCCTCCTCCGGCATAAGAGGAAGATTGACATTTTAAGCTAGTAGCTGCTTGAGTGGTGTTTATTTGTTTGTTTTTGTTTTGTATATGTAAAAACTAAATTTACAGAAAGCAATCTAAAGAGAGTCTTTTTATACCTGACTTTCACACTTTTTAAGAATTAAGGGGAGAGACACTTATACCTTCTACTTGTTGGAGGAGAGCACAATTTGGTCCTTAATGGCTTTATCACAAGAAAATGATCACAGCTGTGCTCTTGAGGGTTTACCATGACTTGAGCAGTGCTAAATGCTTCTGAGGTATTATGTGGTTTCCATGGAAACCCTAGAAGAAAGGGTCTACCATAACCCCATCTTCACAGCATGGAAGTGTCATTTTTAATATCGTTGTTTGTAAAACTGTTAGCAATAGTGTGGTCAACAGTGAAGTATTCTTGAGTCCTTACTGTGCACCAAACTCCGTCTTGAGCCCCTTCTACATGTGACCATATTGCAGCCCCATAGCAGCATTCCTTGAAGGCATCACGATAAAAACATCTTAGATAAGAAGCAAGTGTCAAAGGGGCTCCCACAATGTAATGGTTAGCTCTTTGAAGCAACTGATGATGGAGAGAGCAACAGTCCATGGGCAATTTCAGCATTAAACTTGGCCATGCTAAAAGAAAAACTTGCCTGTATCAGGGCCCACACATCCAGCCTTCTGCTGTCTCAGGAGGGAATGATTGATTTCATTATGATGATGAGAAGTTGCCCTGGAAACTTGGAGTGACTGTTAATCTTGACTGTCAACTTGACTTGATGGAGAAACTCCTGGGAGATTGTAAAGCACACTTCTGGGTGTGTCTAGGAGAGCATTTCCAGAGATGACTAAATCATGAGGGCTCTGACCTACTGAACGGTTTAATCCATTGTTGGATTCAAGCTGTAACTAGATTGTCAGGTGGTGGGGAGCTGATTGGAGGAAGTAGGTCACAGGGGCCTGTCCTTGAGGGCTGCATCCCACTCTCGCCTTCTGATCATAACCCTACTCTGCTTTCTGGGTGTCCTGATGTGAGTCTCTGCTCTGCCATGCCCTCTCCATGATCAGCTGAGACTTCTGAACCCTGAGCTAAACAAATCTTTTCTCTCTTGTACTGTTTTTGCCCGGCATTTGGTCATGGTGATGATAAAATGAACATACTTGGGGCTGAGGAGATGGGTCACTGGGTAAAGTGCCTGCCACATGAGCATAAGGACCTGATTTGGGGTCCCCAGGACTCACATCAAAAGCTGTGTGCAACAGCATGCTGTTGTTGTTTTTGCTCTTTTGGGGGGCCCGCCACCCAGCTCCCAAATAAATCACACACAGAGGCTTATTCTTAATTATAAAGGCCCACCCTTAGCTTGGCTTGTTTTTTATCTTAAATTATCCCATCACCCTTATGCCTCTGGGCTTTTCCTGTTCTCTTACTTCTCTTACTCTTAACTCCGTGGCTGGCTGTGTAGCTGGGTGGCTGGCCCCTGGAGTCCTCCCCCTCATTTGGCTCCTTTCTTCCTCCCAGATTTCTCCCTCCATATCTTCTCTCTGACTGCCAGCCCCACCTATCTCTCTCTCCTGATTTGCTATTGGCCGTTCAGTTCTTTATTAGATCATCAGGTGTTTTACACAGGCACAGTAACACAGCTTCACAGAGCCAAACAAAAGCAACATAAACAAAAGTAACACACCTTAAAATAACATTCCCCAACAGCATGCCCTTGCAATCCCAGGGCTGAGGTAGCGGGTACAGGAGGATCTTGGAGCTGGTTATTCAGATAGTCTGGATGAATCGAGGAGTTCCAGGTTCAGTGAGAGACTGTATCTCAAAAAACAAGGTGGAGGGCTGGCAAGATGGCTCAGCAGCTAAAGGTGCTTGCCACCAAGTCTGCTGACCTGAGTTCGCGCTCCAGAACCCATGTGATAGGAGGAAAGAACTGACTCCTAGAAGCTGCCCTCTACCCTTCATATGTGTGCTGTGACACATGTGGGCAGGCATGCACACACAACACACACACACACACACACACACACACACACACACACACACACACACACACAAATGTAATAAAAAATAAGGTTAAGAATGACTGGACATCAGAATGCCAATCTCTGCCTATACAGAAACACATGTCTCCTACATACATGTGCATATACAAACATGTACATATGCATACCACACACAATCACAAAAGTAACATTTGTGATGGCATAAAACACTGCAGACTACAGGGTTTCTGCTGTTGGTCATTTCTAGAAAATAGCTGCTAGGTACCTGGTGTGGGTGGGTGCTGAGCTCTGAGAGCACAAGGCAGGAGGAACCTTCAGGTCAGTGGAAATGTCTCAGATCAAGATTTGGTACTAGTTACACCACTGTCTGCATCTGCCCAAACAAAATGAACTATGCGCTTTTTAAATCCATGAATATTGATATATGGAAATTTTATTTTTTTTATTTTTTTTTTAATCCTCTCTTTGGTTTTAGTTTCCTTTTTTTTGGTGTTTTTTTTAAATTTTTTTTATTTTACAATATAATTCAACTTTACACATCAGCCATAGATTCCCCCGTTCTCCCCCCTCCCGCCCCACCCCCCTCCCCCCAGCCCACCCCCCATTTCCATCTGTATTGCATTGATTTTCGACAGATCTCAGCTGTGGGGAACTACTTTAGCAGATATATTTCTTATTACTTCTTATATACTTCTTATATTCATTCCATCTTCTTAATTCTTATTTAAACTTACATTTACAACTAGTATCTTTACCTCTTACAAGCTTATTACTGTATGTTTTAGGACTACCTTAGATTCTTCTTGCAAGCTTATATTTTTAAAGGAACTCTATGGATCTATTTTGCAAACTTATATAGGGCTACCATTAGCATATATTTAACTTAGTAAACACCTAAAGATTTCTTAACACAGATTTAACAAGACAGAATTTTTACAAACTCATATATCTTATTTTCATCTTTTTCTACTTCTTACTCTTAATTATTATCACTATCTCTATTAGAAAGATTCTCTTAACTAGACAGAAAGTACGTACATCATTTCTAAAGTTTAGAGCTTATAGTCAACACCCACAACAGCCCTTCCACAGCTCCTTCAGAGAAACCCCTCTCCCACTGATTCCACTCTCACCCTGCACGGTCCCTTCCCCCCAGATGCAGAGACCCAGACATCCCAGGCTGCTCTGCTCCTCTGCTAGCTGCCTTTGGAGGTAGGGGCTTTCTTTCTCCCCAGATCTGCCTCAAACTCTTAGCAGCTTTCACAGAAAAATTTATTTTTAATAAGGGTAAGCTTTAAAAAAAAAAAGCATATCCTGAATACGCTCTGATTTAGCTTAGAGTTTGATTCAACCAGCATGTCTAACAGGAAATAAACTAGGTCAGTAGGTCGCCCTTGGGTATCTTATCACCCACTGGAAAAATCTACAAGTGAGGACTAAGATGTATGCCTAGAGTTCATGGACCTTAAGCACAAGTAAATGCAAGGCCAGCTTTGTGAGTGTGGGACCTGTGTTTACCCAAGTGTCTGTACACAGAAGCTCCACAATTGCCTTAATGCTGCCATCTCAAATGACTTCTTATGGTAGTAAAAGATACATAGTATAAAATTCACCATTGCAACGTGTGTGCATGCATGGGTATATGTGTGTACTTTTTCATGTGTGTGCCAATGTACATGTGGGTTTGGGTGTACATGTGGGGGAGGTTGTACATGTGTGCGTATGCCTAAGGAAGCCAGAGGTCAAATTTAAGTGCCTTCCAAATCATCTTCCATAATATGTTTTGAGGCAGACTCTCTGGCTGAACCTGGAGTTCATCAATTTGGTGAGCCTGGTTAGCCAGTGAGCTCCAGGGATATGCCTGTTTGTGCCCTCTCACCACAGCACTGGGGTTTAAGGTTTTATATGGATACTGGAGATCTGAACTCATCAAGCAAGCCCTCTACCAACTAAACCAGTTCCCCAGCTCCCCTTGCAACCATTTTTAAAGGTCATCAAGCGTCTCTGTGATGTCATTCAGCTATCACCACTGTTGTAGTTGAATAGGAAATGTCCCCTACAGGCTCACATATTTGAAGACCTGCACCTTTAGGAGGTGGAGCCTGGCTGGAGGAAGTATGTCACCGATGCAGGAGCAGGGGTTATTGGGGGTTTATGGCTTCAGACCACTTCCCCCCGCCCCTCTGCTTCCTGTACCAATGACATGTCATCAGCCAGCTTCCTGCTCCTGCCACCATGCCATGGTTTCCCGTGCTCTCCTCCCAGGACTGTAAGCTGAAATAAACTTCCTTCTCTAAGCTCCCTTTGGTTGGTGTTTTGTCACAGAAACAGTAAAGTAACTAATGCAGCCACTGTCAGTTTCCAGAAAGTTGTCTTCCCCAGAAGGAAGCTCTGTAGCCATTAGATAGTTCCGCACATTCTCCACCAGTCCCTCCTAGCCCCGGCTCTTCTTTATGTGTGTGTGAATTTGACTCTGCCAGCTGTCTTGTGAAGCTGGAGTCCACTAATACTGACTTCCTTGACTTGGCATAATATCCTCAAGGTGCATCCATTCTGTGCTTGCTAGCACACTTTGACCCAGATACCTTTAATTTTTATTAAGTCTAGTTTATTCATTTTTTTCTTTTGTAGGTCTCTGCTTCTAGTATTACCATATTGAAATTTTCAATAAATTTATTTTTAAATTTACAACTCAGAAGCGAAGTCTGATGGGATGTGGAGCTGGCTTGTGGGTAAAGGGAATGGTGGTCTTGACATAAGGAATTCCCCAGGGTCAGAATCCCAGAAGCCTGTGGTACTCTGGAGTTGGATAGACTCACAGTGAATGCAAGATGAGTAGGTCATGTCTAGACTTCAGTGTCCACATGCCTGATAAGTTTTAAACCTTCAGTTGCTGGGTTCCTCTACTGCCAATGTAATAAGCCAATCAAGCCGAATTAATAAATCCAGGTTTAATGAACAGAGCAAAGCAATCCTGGGTAATGCTTGGAAAGGCAGGCAGGCAAAGAGTCACATGGCAAATATGGCTACCAGATCTTAAGTAACCTGTTGGTGGTTTTGTGTAGCTCCAGGGAGGGTCTGGCTTTTGGCAGGCTTTCTCACAGCTTGAGGGAGGGTTCTGGAATGGGAAGGGCAGCTCTAGGGGAGGGGCTGCTGTTTGGCAGGCTTTCTCCAGGGCAGGGTCTGGGGAGAGAGAGAGGTAGGGCTTCCATCTAATCATCCCAAACTCTTTGGGTTTATGATATGGATGGCAGGGGCTGAGATGGAACCTCCACCAGAACAATGCCCACCACACGGAAGCCATACCTCCTGACTCACTGCAGACTTAGCCAGGTATCAAGAGTGTTCAAATGACACAAATCGCCAAACAGCCCGATGGTGGCTTACTAACTGGCATGGTATAGATAAGAAGTCTGCCCCATCGGGGTTGGGGATTTAGCTCAGTGGTAGAGCACTTGCCTAGCAAGCGCAAGGCCCTGGGTTCAGTCCTCAGCTCTGAAAGAAAAAAAAGAAAAAAAAAAAAAAGAAGTCTGCCCCCAAAAGTGTTGAGGTATTGAGGACTTGGTCCCAACTGGTGGCGCTATTTTGGGAGAGTCTAGAAACTTTAGGAGGTAGGGCTTGGCTGGAGGAAGTAGGTCATTGGAGGTGTGTTCTTAGGGGCTGTATCTTGTCCCAGACCCTATTCTGTTGCGCTTCCTGATTCCTGTCTACTATGAAGTAAGTGGCCTCTGCCGCATGCTTCTCCCACTCTGATAGTTCCGGAGGCAGGCCCATCATCCATGGCGCCAAGGATTCAACACTATACCAGCTACTCTCCTCACTGCTGTGGATAAATACCTCATAAGAAACAATTTAGAGGAGGGAGGTTTATTCTGACTCACAGCTCGGAGGGAGGCAGGCCACTGGGGGGGGGGGAGCCCCAGCAGCGGACATACCTTAGTGCACACACTGACAGGGAGGTGGGGAACAAGGGAAGTCAGCACTCCCTGGCTTCCTCCCTTTTCCCTTTTTGTTCAGTCCTTACCACAGTCCACGGCATAGTGCTACCCACACTCAGGTTGGGTTCTTCCCCTTCAGTTAAAGCTCTCTGAAAGCATTCCTGACCACAGTCCGGAAGTATGTCACCCACATGACCCCAAATCTAGTCAAGTTGGCAATGAAAATTAACCTTTTACTTTGAAACTGCATGCTAGAATAAATCCTCCTCCTTTTAGAGGATTCTGACAAATATTTTTGTACAAAGTGTTGGGGGGTGGGGTACCTACAGATATCACAGTTGGCAGGGAAATGAACCCTGAAGAGGTGAGAATGGACACGCAGTATAGCTGAATTTGGTCAGTCAGATTCGATCAAAACTTCTAGACAGTCTGATCCCATGATTTAGTTTTCTTAACATTTAAACATAGTCAAACTTTGGGGAAAGTCTCCACGTGACAGTTCTCATGACAAAGCTCCAGGGATGGCCACATCAAAATTCTCTTGCAAAATACCAGCTATAGCAAAGTTCCTGGGACCTTTGTTACAAGAATGAGCTCTAGTGACTGGGAAACAGTGCTCTAGACTAAGACCTAGAGAGGAAGGATTTGTAAGGACAGATTCTGTTGATGGAGGATGCAAAGTACATTGGGCCTCTTTCACAAGGATGAGTTCTGTTCACTGAGAGACAAAGGATTAGAGTCTAAACAATTCGCAGGATCTGGGGGAAATTCGGGTAGAGGCTGGCTCCTAAGAGCAAAGGATCACAGGGTTGTTTGACCACTTACTCCAGCATCGCAGGTGTCCAGCTGTCATCCTCTTCCTTGAAGGAAGCAGGCCTGCATGCTTAACAATTGGTTTCTCCAAGGCTTACTCTAGGCCATGCTTCTACAACAGGGACAGAAAATCTGACCAACATGCGTATGTCACTTCCCTGGGGGTGATCAACCACACATACTGAGATCATGGTGGAGAAAGAAGGAAAGCTCAGAAAACCCAAACCATGTGTGCAGTCCTTGCCTTCTTCCCAGCAAGCTAGAGGCAGTGAGTATTGGTGGGAAGTGACCGTATTCAAGGATGGGAATAAGACAGCCGAGCTGGTTCATGCAGCAAGCCCACAGTTCTTGTAAGAATGAAGTGCATGTGCCCATAGGTGAGCTGCGACCTAATTGTCATTGTGCCGATTCCACTCAAGAGTTAATGTTGTAACTCCATTTTTGCTAAAGACAGCATTCATTGGACATTGTAAAGATGAGCAGTAAACTCCACACTTATAATGTAAAATTGTAATTTGTCTTTACAGAGATCATTCACTAAAAAAAAAAAAATTTAAAACATCGTGGAAAATTGAAAGAAAGGAGAAAATTTTTTTTAAAGTTTGAAATCTACTAAAGAGCTTTTTCTAACAGCTCTCCCTGTTTTTAAACTCATGGTTTCATTTTGCAACATTCTCCACAGATTACACAGCCCAATACAAGTGGCCATTATTCTGAGACTGCTTAGGAGAACCTTCCTACCTGTACTCCTGAATTCCTAGTGCAGTGAGTGGTATGCACAAGAAAGCCAACAAAGCTTGTTCCATCCATCTCTCCCCTACACTCACAGAACCCTCTCCACATACCCTTCAGCCAAGATGCAATCCTTCTGCATGCCTGACCTGGCCTGTCAACAGGCTACGCCACTCAGGGAATAGAGAGCAACACAGGACAGAGGACAGAGCAGAGTACTGAGGAACCAGTGGGCAAAGCAGAGTGCAGAGAACCCAGTAGCACCTAGAATGAATCAGTGGAAAGATAAGCTAAAATCACAGTTTTCATGAAGTTCCTGTAAACACCTGACTGAATTAGAGGCATCTGGGTCTCTGTGCAGGTGAGTCCCTTAAGTAGCCGGTTCCTTGTTCTAGGTCGGAGGTTGCTTTAACATGAAGCGACTTCTTGCCTTCCATACAAGGTGGTAAGCAGTTAGCTATCTACTTTGAAAAACTATTCTCTCCATTTGCTGTCAGCTCTATTTGCTTCTCAGACACATTGTCATTTCCAAATTGTGGGGTTTGCTGAAGATACTCAATTTTAGTGTTGTCTTGTTGAGACAGAGAGAGGATGTGAATTATATTTGAGATCATTTCCCTGGAGAATCCTATTAACAAAAAGGATAATTGAACAGGTGACTTCCACTTTGCAGTTTCACTTGGGCCAACTGGAGCTGGTACTCAGCTGCCCATCATCCTTCTGTTTCTCTGCTAATCACTCAAAAGTCTGAGTGTGCAAGGGAGGCAACTGTAAGCATCGAGTTGGAGAAGACACTGTCTGTGCAGTAACTGTCACTTTCCCTGGCTGCCAGTTTGCACCCAAGATATATTTAATGAGCTTTTGTTCATCATTTATTTATGGCACAATCCTAAAGTATCTACTCAAAGCTGATCTGGTGTCAGAAGTAAGAGCGTGGTTCCATACAGCAATGTATAAAACCCTTTCCCATGCTGCTCTCAAATAGACTCCAACCTATGTGGCCTTTCCCAAAGCCTCCTTATATTTTCTCTTCTTCACCTATACACATAATTGAAAATTCGTTGGAAAGCAGACAATTCAGCCAGCCACTGAGACTCCTACCCTTGCTGTGTATACCTTGCATAGTCATCTTCCCTGTGAGCAGCAGCTGTGGACAGAGCCGGCTCCTGTTCCTATGGCTAAGCTATGTTACATTGGAAAATGGTTTTGCTGACGATACTGAGGTTACAAATCTGTTGTCATTGAATCAATAGAATTAGAGAATATATTAGGAGGGCCTGACCTAACAGGTGGAATGTGTAACGAAGTCAAGAGAGATCCAATGCAGAAGAATTTTTCCAGATGACCTTGAAAAGGCAAACACAGAACTAGAGATCTCTCTCTTGCTGATGACCTAGGTTCGGTTCCCAGCACCTGCATGGTGGCTCCCAGCAGCCTTTAACTCCCTCCAATGCCCTCTTCTGGACTCTGAGGGCTCCTACATGCACGTGGTACACATATCTTCACTCAGACTCACATAAGTAAACATAAATAATTTTTAAAGGACAAACTAATGTTCTCTCTGGCTAGAGTCACATGGCAGGGACCTACAGATGGCCTCAGTTAGTTGCTATCTGTCTGTTACCCACAAGGAAATGGAGACTTTGGTACTGCAACATGGAACTAAATTCCTCCGATTACCAGTAGCCTTGAAAGAGGACCCTGCGCATTCGGTGAGAGGCTGACACCTATTCAGACTGGGGAGGGCTTCTCTATGCAGAGGAGCCATCTAACCCACACAGGGACTTGTAGTCTACACAACTGTCAGACATGACCATCTGCTACACAGCAATACAAAACAAATACAGATGGTTCTTGCCAGGGTGTGTTTCCTGTCTGAGAGCCAATCCAAGTTAAAGCCGTCTGCAGTGATGCATTGTGCTGCTGTAATCCTGGCCTTAAGAAAGCAAGCTG